>WYDK02055305.1:0-12943 GCA_009867345.2 Toxicodendron radicans | reverse complement strand
ATCTTGCATCGGCGCATCGATTATTGATCTAGGTTTGACTTTGCACACAGCCCACCAGTCAACCTTGTCATGACGCCGACTCGGAAATGGAACATAGTAGACTTGTGTTGCTTGCGCTGCCAAAACAAATGGTTCATACTTGTTAAACTTTTTTTTGTGGTTGATTTCTACTAGCTTATAGTCTTTATGAACTCTGATCCCACGATTTGGCGTTGGATCAAACCAATCGCACTTAAACAACACATTGCGTTTAATAGGGACAGCGGGGTACTCTATCTGTATGATCTTCGTAAGTCGGTCGTAATAATCAAGTTCTGTGGCGTTGTAATTTGACCCTACTATGCACACTTTACTATTCACAGTTTTTCTACTCGCATCGTGCTCCATAGTGTGGTAAGTGGTGACTGTCCTTAATGGGCCGAAAGCAATATCATTCACCATTTGAATATGCACATCGTTTCTATCGTGTGCCTAACAACAGTGAACTGAAAACATGAACAAACACGAAAATCCCCCAAAAAAGGCATATACTTAATAAATTAGGGTATTGATAATGCTTATGTAAGAATAAAACCATTGCGATAGCTCTCTCAAGCATTAAGTCAATTTCTGTCTCCGTTAAATTGGGATCACATGCTCTCATTTGTTGGATAAATATCCTAAATTTGGTAATTGCAAACTCGTCAGAAAATCGATCTTAATAAGTTTAATAGAATAAGGTGAATATGGTTTCAAAACTGGACATATGGTGCCAACTCTTCACAGTTCAACAAAACGTACATTTGTGCTTCATAGTACTATTCATCTGTCATACGTCTTGTTGTGGAATATTCATACGGCCAACCAACGGATTTGAATGTAGAAAACATGTATGCATTGCATTCAACCTCACCCTTATCGTCATTGCGGGGAACTCTTCTCATCCTCAGAAAAACATGAGGCTCAAAGTAATGCTAACAAAAAGTTGATGCCTCTTCGACTAAGTATGCATTACATATAGATCCTTAAACTTTCGTTGTATTTGTAACCTTTTTTTTTTCAACCATTGCAGGTACTTGAATGCATAAAAGCTTATTTAATACTCATAAACGATAGTAATGGTTGGTTCATACATCATTAACATTTTAAACACTTTATAATATTTACCTTTCAAATGGATAAATCCAATGATATTGAATTGGGCCCGCAACACGTGCTTCATATGATAATTGAATGAGAAGGTGTTCCATAGAGTCAAATAATCCCGGAGAGAATATATGTTCCAATTTGCATAAAATCAGATGAATATATTTCTTCAACCTCAACATATCTTCCTCGCTAACCACAGTGCAACTAAGGTCTTTAAAGAACATGTTTAGTTCAGTGAATGCTTTCCACACTACTACAGGCAATAATTCACGAAAAGCAATTGGTATCAACCTTTGCATGAACACATGACAATCATGGTTTTTCATCCCAGACAACCTAAGCTTCTTCATGTCAACACATTGTGCTAGGTTTGATACGTACCCATCAGGGAACCTAAGATTCGTCACCCATTCACATAAAACTTTCTTTTCTTATCCCCCTCCATTGTAACAAACCTTTGGATAACTTCATGTTCGTTCATCTCTCTCTAACTCAAGACGCCTACAATATAACTTCACATCATCCCTCGCCTTTGCATTATCTTTAATTTTGCCTTCAACATTCATGACGATATCAAACACATTTTCAAAAACATTTTTCTCTATGTGCATCACATCCAGATTATGACGAATGAGTAAAGATTTCCAATATGGTAAATCCCAAAATATGTTTCTCTTTTTCCAACCACAGGACTTCCAAATCTGGGCATTGTATAGCTCGGCGTCCAGTTCATTTATTTCTATCAAACCCCACGCATCCAGTTGTTCTAACACTTGTTCCTCAGTGAGGATGGGTGGAGGTGTTGACCTTTCCACCTTATTATTAATAAAATCAGTTATGTTCTGCCTGAAAGGATGATTCATTGGAAGGAATTGACAATGACAATCAAACCAAGATACCTTACCGTCGTGACGAAGACTAAAAGTCTTTGAATTATCCATACAATATAGGCAAGCTCTCTTCCCCACTGTACTCAACCCTAACAACATTGCATATGCGGGGAAGTCAGAAATTGTCCATATTAAGGCGACTTTCATTTGAAAATTCCTTCGAACGGACATATCATACGTAGCCACACCAATATCACAAGGGTATTTCAGTTCAACTATCAATGGCTGCAAGTACACATCCAATTTCTGCTTTGGATTTCTCGGACCAGAAACAATAATAGTAAGAAACATATATGGATCTTTCATACACATACCCGGTGGCAAATTATAGGGTGTCACAATAACATGCCATAAAGAATACTACTTACCCGACATTCCAAAAGGTTGAAACCAGTTCGTGCACAAACTCAACCTGATATTTCTATTCACTTGTAAACTATGGATGTGTGCTATCAAAATGTTTCCAAGCCAAACAATCGGAAGGATGGCACATCACACCGTTTGTTTGAGTGTGCTCTTTATGCCACCGCATGTACTTAGCTGTGGCTTCTAATGCATATAATCTTTGTAGCCTCAGTATTAGGGGAAAGTAGTACATCTTATTGTATGGAACCATTTTCTTATGCCTACTTTTGTATCCAGGGGCATCACAACCTTGCAATTACTTCTATCACTATCATCACCCTAGTACAACATGCATCCATTTATACAACAGTGAATCTTTTCACATGGAAGTCTAAGCCATGCCACAAACTTCTTCGTTTCATAAAATTTGTCCACCATTTTGTCTTCATTTGGTAATGCTTCTTTGAAAAATTGCACCATTGAATCAAAACACACCTCCAACATATTGTTCTCAGACTTAATATTCAATAATCTTGCAACAGCCGACAACTGTGTGTGACTTTCACACCCAGGCCACAATGGTTCCTCAGCTCTATGAAACATCTTATACAATCTCTCAGTTGATGGCTCTGGTGTCTATTTGGCATTAACACCGTAGTTTGGGTCAAAGCCATAACCAATAGCATCAATTACCATGTGACGGTATGGATTAGATGGTCCTTCATCCACTGGGACATCAATGTTCAACTGTAGCTCGTTGTAGCCGGCAGTAACCAATGGTTCCCCATGGCAAACCCATTAATAGTAGTCTTTCACAAACCTAGTCCTCATGAGATCCAACTTAACTTCATCAACCGCTCTAAATCTTTTATTCTTACACTTACAACATAGATACCTTATTTTGTCATCATCCATCAAATTCTAGTGCCCGCATGCAAACTCCACAAAGCCTCCGACACCATTGAAAAAGTCAGGATTTATAGACCTACGTCCTTCTGTAAGTCTATTATACATCAATTCCCGATCCGGTCTCATTGAATCACAAACAATTAAGAATTCTAACAATAATAAACTAAAGGGTATCATGTGAACCTTAGTTCAATACAATTATTCTTCAATAAATTCTTGCATGTAAGATCCATCACATTTACAAGACACAACTAAATCAAATACTTTAATTCAGCACAAACTCTCACACCCAATGCAAACACCATTCCAATCACACAAATCACAACTAAACACTTCCCAATATAGCCCAACCAAAACTCTTCAATTGTAGTCCAACCGAAAACATGCAAGGGCATTATTAAGCAAAACCATCCACTTGAATCACAAATCCAACACTTCTTAATAAAGCTCAAATGAAAGCATGGAAAATGCAATATTTAGTTAAAAACACTTCTAATCCGTCAACACACAAACCATCCCCACCAATTTGGCTGGATTTATCTCCAATCCGCAATCAAAATCAAAACAATACAAATAAGTAGTATCTAACATAACATTATAAAAAAACGAAATCAAAATGCAATGAAACTACCTTATATCACTAAATCTTCAGCTTTAAACTAAACCCCCCTGAGTTCTGCAGCAATACAAGAGACAAACATTAGAACTAACCCACACATCAAAAGTCAAAACCCTAGACTTTGCACAAGAACATTGAATAGTGATTCGGAGAAAACAAAACATTAACATACAAACTATAAAAGTAAAAAATAACAAAATAGCCAAAGAAATGCACTTACCTACACTTTGGAATCGGAAAATCCCCAAGAAAATGCAAAAGAAACTGAGAAAAGGGAAGTGTTTGCCGTATACAGGGGAAAAGAGCTCGAAATTGGATTACAAATTGAGTTAAGGTTATGTAAGAAATAGTTTTGGGGATTTTTTTGCGATTATATATTTGAATACTAGCAACGGATTAACGACGGATAAACCTGTCGTTACTTTAAATGAAAATTAACAAAAACGACATCGTTGTTTAATCTGTCTCTAATCCGTTGTTAATTTTAATATATCTAATTAATATTCACTTTAAAACGGTGTCATTGTCAAATTCGTTTCAAATCCGTTGTTAAAATAAACAGTAACATGAAATGACATCATCTGAAAATCCGTCGCTAATCCGTTCCTATATCAGTAAATATAAATACTTTGGGTTTAAACGACGTCCTTCCAAATTCCGTTTCTAATCCGTCAGTAATATTAATATTTTTTGTCGACTTAACGACGAAATATTTTGTAACATCGTTAAATATTTGGCACCTATTCGGCGCCAAAAATTAATGACGGAGTAATGATTGTGTTAAATTTAGTCGATATTTCCGTCGGTAAACTATCTCTAATCTCTTCCTGATTTCCCATTATACATAATTGGCATTTTCTGTCGCTGTTCCGTCGGACGGTCAATAATCCGTCAGTAATTTCCGTCAGAAATTGATAATTTTCTTGTAATGTTTGAGAGGAGTCAAAAGGATTAGGAACATTTATAAGCTGAGATTGATTGAGTTTTTGCCTGAGGTATTCCTACTGGAGTGATTCGAGCTGATTCTTGAGATGTCTAATCTCCATATCTTTTTGGATAAACTGAATAGAATGACCTTGAGTGGTTTTAGCCATGTGCAACAATTCTTGATGGAGCCTTCCAATAATATTTTGAAGCCGAGTAATCAACAATGTAAGATTCTGAAACTGAGAATCTACATGATGAGTTACTAAATCAAGCTTTTGCTCAATTCGAGTCATGGATTTGTTTTAGGCTAAAGCATTTTCAGTCTGCCAATTAAGGACTGCTTCTGCTTGAGAAAGCATTGGAGTCAAACCATCAAGTTGGATGGTTTGATAAGGAACGACTTTCGGTTGTTAAGTCACAATTCCCTTAAGGGAAGGAAAGTCTGTGTCATAAGAGAAATTTTGAGCAGAAGTCTGAGCATCAGGGGTTTGAAACATCATGGTTGCTTGAATATGAGGACTTGAAATAATAGGAGCGATCACCTTTTAATTTTTCTTTGCGATCCATTTAAGAGCATGTTTATAACAAGGCAAATGTTGTTTAAAAGATGGGGATCAGGTATGAGATTTAGGAGGTGAATGTGAAGAGTCTGGGTCATCATAAGAATCTCATGATGGGGGAACTATGGATTTTTTTCCAAAATGGGGTTTTAAGTATTAGACATAATAATCAAATTTCCCCGAAGGCTAGCCAAAGAGACCAACTTCTGGATCTTGATCTATGTATCTTGAATGGAGATATGTCTAGCTACATCTCTTTTTTCGTTTTTGTTGACGTTTTTCAGACAAGAGAATACTCATCAAATTCATCGATAGGATCATTAAGACACGCTGCACACTTGCAGTTAAGATCAAATGGATCATGTCTTGTAACTTGATCATAACGGTGATAGATAGGGTCACCAGTGTGTTGGAACGAGTGGATTGAAAGTCTGGGTTCTTTGGGTGTTGTAGCTAGTGAGACAGAAGATATCATAAACTGAGTTTGTTTGAAACCGAAAGGTAGAGCCATAAGGATTGTTGAGGATTTGAAATGGATAGTTGTCGTACCATTGCCGTTATCACGCATGGTTGATTCTGTAGAAACCATCGGAGTCTTTCTTTTATGGATTGACTCATAACTTGTCACCCAAGAATTAGGTAACAATTTTATCAAATCACCCTTGGATATCTATCTGAGAGTATTATGAGAATCAACAGTGAGAAGCAAAGCATCCGAGGATGTAGGAATAGCAAGATCAAGTGCATGATCTTGGATTCGCCATACCATTTGATAGTGTAAAGTAGTTGTAACACTTCCAGGGTTCAATTTAGTACCTGTGGTTTGGAGCTAAACTTTAGGAGCTTTTGAACAGTGAACATCGGGCAACGACATATTAAAATTGGGAAATAGTGTCATGATGATTATTCCAGCGTTAAGAGTTGTCTAAGCTGTTCCTATGCAAGCACGTTGATAATGGACAAAATGAGTATCCAATAAAGCAAGTCGAACAGTGATAGGAAGTCCTTTCCTGCCATGATAGGTAGGGGTGTTAATAACCAAGTAACCGAACCGGTTACCCTATTTTTTGAATTTTTCGGTTCGGGAATCTTCCTGAACCAGAAACTAATCCGGTTAACATGAAAATCAAATTTCCAGTTAACCAAATAACTTGTTAACCGTTTATAAAAAATCGGTTAACCGATTTATACATTTAATACATTTCCCTTGGTTTTTTATCTTCTCCCAGAACACCCAGCCATGAGCCACCAAGTCACCAACTACACAAAAACAACAACTCCAGGCAGCGCTCCCTGCAACCTGCAGCACCAGAACGCTCAGCTTCCCCAATAGAAAAATAACTCACCCAAGAACCAAACCAACCGAGATTGTAAAATAAAAAACAGTAAAACACCATAGCACAACACCACCCTTGTTGCTGAACACCTTGGACCCAAATGGCTTCCCAATCCAGTCTGAATGTTTAAACACACCAAAATGGTTCTGGAGTACAAAACTCTAACAAGCTTTAATAGCTTTCATATAGTCATGCCTTTCATACACAATAACCAAATCCCATCCCCAATGCACCGATTAAAGGATAAACTTTTTATTGAATCAGTTGGCAACAATCTAATTTTAAAGGAAAATTAACAGTCGTTGGAGATGAGAATGAAGAACTGAAGAACGAAGGTGATCAACGATGTGGAGAACGAAGATTTAGGGATTAGAACTTAGAAGAGAATGAAAATTGAAAAATGAAAAGGGTATAAGGGATTTGTGTTGATTTGGCCTAGGGATTTAGATTTTAGGAAATATTTTTTATTATATATATATTAATATATATATTTTTAATAAACTGGTTTGTAAAACTGGTTATTATGGTAACCCGGTAACCGAACCGGAAAACCGGTTCATGAATATTTGTGAACCAGAACCGAATCGGTTTTGAAAAAAACTAGTTTTTCGATCCAGTTATCGGTTCGGTTTGGTTTGGTTTTCGGTTTTTTGTTAACACCTCTAATGATAGGACAAAGCAAATTGAATGGCACCAAAGTGCAAATGAGAATATCCTTCACGAATTCACTAGGAAATGGATTCCTGAGGGATTTCCAACGTAACATATTGCTCATGAGATGTGGTTGGAATTTGGAACTTATCGAAAGTATTGGTTTGAATTTACTCTTTAATGGGTTTTTTGGAAGGTTTGACAAGAGTTTTGAGAGTTTTAGTAAAAGAGGTAAGAGATTTAGAAAAGCTTGTATAAGGATTTACAATAGGAGTAATAATATCTTGGATTTTTTGATTTTCTGGGATACATGATATTTCATACAAGCTATCTATTTTAGAAATAGAAGAAGATCTAGGAAGTGTAGTATTTATAGGAGCAGTAAACATAGATAAAGCAGTAGAGGATTCCATATTACAGATTTCAACCTCTTCGATACAACATAACAATTTCAAATAGCAAAAATAGCTCAAGATCCACTAAGCATGAAGTACATAATTACTAGCTTAAAGGAGCCAATAACCGAGGGGAGGTAGTGCTCCGCACACGCAGTAATTGGAACTAATAAACCAGATGACTCTGATACCAAAAGGGGTGTTAGCTCTCCATCGACAGTGCCAAAAGATCAAAGGAAAATCAAAAGGTAACTACTCCTATTATTTCAAGTCCTCTTGTTCAAGCGATCATGATGTTTCAAACCCTTGATGCTCAAACTTCTGCTCAGAATACTCTTATGACATAGACTTTCTTTCCCTTAAGGAAACTGTGACTCAACAACCGAAAGTAGTTCCTTATCAGACCATCGAACCTAATGGTTTGACTCCAATGCTTTCTCAAGCACAAGCAGTCCTTAATTGGCAGACTAAAATGCTTTAGCTCAAAACAAATCTATGACTCGAATTGAGCAAAAGCTTGATTTAGGAACTCATCATATAGATTCTTAGTTTCAGAATCTTACATTGTTGATTACTCGGCTTCAAAATCATATTGGAAGGCTCCATCAAGAATTGGTGTACACGACTAAAACTACTCAAGGTCTTATGCTCAGTTTATCCAAAAAGATAAGGAGATCAGACATCTCAAGAATCAACTCGCATCACTCCAACAGGAATACATCAGACAAAAACTCAACCAATCTCAGCCTATAAATGTTCCTAATCCTTTTTACTCCTCTCAAATATGGTCACAACCTTCTTTGTCCATTTTTTCTATAGTTAGCCAACCTTTGGCTTCCCCCCAAATGCCTTTTGGGGCTATTCAGACTTTTGGCAATACAAAACAATTGTACGTCAGACTTTCATAAAGAACGTTATGAAAAGATCAAAAAAGAAAGAGAGCAAAAACGATATGAGAGAAATGCAAGAAAAGCACATGAATTAGCTTACTTGCCATATGATGATCTCCTTGATTCAATTTCTTCCAGTCATTCGAAGCCCTTATCACCAAAGCCTAATCCTCCTTCGTCTAGGGATCATGCTCTTATGTAAATGATGATGAAAGATTGTCAGAACCTAGTTAACCAAAGTTCTATCAAACCAGTCCATACCAATGAGATTAGTTATTTTCTTGAAGAACTAGCTCAACAAAAACGTCTTGCAGCTTCTAGAATTACTAAAGAGTCTTCTTCACATCAGACAGAATCAGATGATTACAACATTTTTTAAGAATAATCATTTGATGACAGTCTTAACTCTACTAGTGATTCTACAAATCCATCATTGGATTTTCATGCTTAATTTATGACTCAACATATGGCTTCTTCCACTCAACATTTTGTCTCTGAACTTGATGATGATTACCCATACATGCCTATTGGTATTGATGAAGTTCCTAACTTTAAACCCATGTTTGGGCAATCTCAATAATCCACTTTTGAGTATCACCCCATTTCTACCAAGCTTCAAACTTTTACTGTTGACGATCTTCTTCCACATAAATGGAGAGACCGAATGTTTGAATTTCAAGTTTGGTTACAAACAGATATGCTTAAACCAAATGCTCAAGTTTATGTTGTTCTGGCCCATTTCTCAACCAGATTCGGTGGTATTCTTCGTAATTGGTGGGTTAGTCTTGGTGAATACATACATACACGAGTCATCCAAATGCCAGATATTAATCAAACTTTGTATCTCCTATATGATGAATTTGTGGACAACCTCATCTCCATGAAACTCAAGTTAGAGAAGAATTTATTACCTCTAACGAAGAGAAATGACTCTTATTTATAGGCAAATACACGGGTTAAAAGGTAATTAGTCTTTCAAAGTGTTTCCCGTGATATAATACGTAAGAAACAAGACTTAAAAGAAATATTACAAAAAAAGTACTTAAAATACAATGACTAAGATGCAATAATGCATCAAAGATAATATATGAACATGACATATTTGACTTTTTTGTATGACATATTTGACTTTTTTATATTTGTTATATATAAGACACGACACACACTTGACATTTTATTTTATTAAACACTATTAAACATAGGTTTGGGTGCCCATTCTTACGAGCAAGAGGAACTATCTCTTCTGTACGTGTCGTCCGAAACCTTAACCACGAATCTCTACTTTGAGGTGAGGTGCAAAATCTTTTTATTTTATAGACCTTACGTAGTAGGCCTTCACGATGAACAAATGAGATGTTCCACCTTCCCCCCAAGCCACCTTCTTGGCATTTCCATATTGGATAGCTCGACCGCCCCGGAGATCGTGCGTGGAACTCACTATGTACAAAGGAACATCCTAAGCATACTTTTTCGGATCCAAATTCTTTGTTCTTTCTAAGTCTGATTCTTGCATAGAAGAACGCAACTCTTACAAAAACCGGGATTTTAGTAGTAAACGACATCCTCTCTTAGTTTTGAGTAGGTTCCACCATTCCGTTTTGGTTCTTCTCCACTTTCTTATCAGGTGATCCAAGAATTTGCCTATAATTTTGTCAACTGAGATTTCGATATAGAAGGATCTCCTTATTTCTTCACCGCGGATTCTCGCGTCATTTTCTTGAAAAGATATTTGATCACTATGGGAAAGTCTCAAATGAGTAATGCTTACCATTCTATTATTCACACAAAGCCTTTGATGACTTATCGGTTGCCTTGCTTGAGGAATAGTTTCATGAAAATGGAGACGAACCGGAATAACGTCCAATCTTGTTTCTGAATTGAGTGGAAATGGGATATATTTTAGTTCTCTTCCTCTGTGCATCTCTGTTATGGGTAAATCCCCATGGAAAAGGGGCAACTTTCTTGTAGTTTGTGATTTGATGTAATTGTTAAGCGAATAAAACTTGATATGATTTCCTTAGTTGATTTACAGTAGTTTGCTAAGGAAATCATATCTCTTTAGATGGACTTCTCCTATTCGTCCAGTGAAGAAGTTAGGCATATGTAGCAAAGGAAACGGTTCCATGCCTAAGGGACTTTTTTTTCTCAATGGAAAGAAGAGGGGAGTGACACGTAGCACTCGAGAATTAATGCTGGAAGAGCATTAATCGTCTGATAAATTAGTCACATGCCAAGATTTTTCATCACAAAAGTCAAGGCATTAAAAAACTTGAATCTAGTCTGCCAGGATATGTCAGGAGGATGGATCTAGATAAGTATATGGATGTGCAACAGTATTCGGAGACAAGGCTGAGGGAGATGTTTGGTGCATTTATGTGTTGAGGTACAAAGCTTAATTCATATTTGACTTTTTTGTGTGACATATTTGACTTTTTATATTTGTTACATATAAGACACGACACACACTTGACATTTTATTTTATTAAACACTATTACACATAGGTCCCTGTCAGTTGAGGGGAGTGACACGTAGCACCCGAGAATTAATGCTGGAATAGCATTAATCGTCTGATAAATTAGTCACGTGTCAAGGTTCTTCGTCACAAAAGTCAAGACATTCAAAAGCTTGAATTCAGTCTGTCGTGATATGTCGGGAGGATGGATTTGGAAAAGGATAAGGATGTACAATAGTATTCAGAGACCGGACTAGGGGAGATGTGCCACTGTTTGGGTTTGTTGGGATAATTTTTGGCAAAATGGCCTGGACGTTTGCACAGGAAACATCGATTGGAACGTTTGTCACTAAACTTCTTTTTGCGAAGAAACTTCTTGAATTGGAATCGTCTGGATTTGCTTTTAGGAGGAGCATCAGGTTAATGATACCTAACGCATCGAGAATGAAACTTTTTCTTTATAGGACAGGAACATGAACGATCAACTTTACATTTAATTTGCAAATCAGGACATTAACAAACTTTGGTAAACTGCTTGAAGTGCTTCAAGTAGTCATCAAAGAATTGTTTCTGCGAACAGAGTTTTTCAAGAGCTAAGATGACAAACTGATATTGTTGCACATCCTTATCCTTATCCAGATCCATCCTCCGGACATATCCCAGCAGACTGGATTTAAGCTTTTTGATGTCTTGACTTTTGTGACGAAGAATCTTGGCACGTGACTAATTTATCAGATGATTAATGCTCTTCCAGCATTAATTATTGGGTGTTAGGTGTCACTCCCCTTAACTAACAGGGACCTATGTGTAATAGTGTTTAATAAAATAAAATGTCAAATGTGTGTCGTGTCTTATATGTAACAAACACAAAAAGTCAAATATGTCATACAAAAAAAGTCAAATATGTCATGTTCATATATTATCTTTGATGCATTATTACATCTTAGTCCTTGTATTTTAAGTATTTTTTTGTAATTTTTCTTTTAAGTCTTGTTTCTTACGTGTTATATCACGAGAAACATTTTGAAAGACTAATTACTTTTCAACTCTTGTATTTGCTTATAAATAAGAGTTATTTCTCTTCATTGGAGGAGGAGAATGCATTTTGTATAAAAATTTCCTTATGTTTTCTCTCAATCCATAAACATTTTCGTCAACCTCAAAGACGTATTTCTCTGCAAATAGCAAAGGTAGCAAAATAGCCCTTATTATTTCTTTTAGTTTCAATGTAATGTTAATTCCACTAATTCTTATTAGATGATGTTAGAAGATTGGTGAGTGGGTATGCGTGTGTGTGATAAGAGTAAGGTCTTGACCATATGTTAAATTTGGGTTGGTTATCATAGTTTTCCACATGCATAACCGCATGATCTTTTGGTATTATTTTAATATAATATAATATTATTTTAAATATTAATATTATATTTAATAGTTAATATAAATATAATATTAGTTTAGATAACAAGGGTATTATTGTCCTAATTTTTTAATAGTTAGACACAAAATTATAACAAAATTAATATTACCAAGGTAATTTAATGTAAGATTAGTAGGCTAATATCATCTTTTATTAGTTCATTACCCCGTTTGGTTGGTAAGCAATAAAACATTCCGATAATTTTTTATTACCAATAGTAATACAACAATTTTCTTAGGGGCCGTTTGGTTCATATAATGTTTTATTACCTAGGTAATAAGATTACCGGAAAGATAAATTACCTTAGTATGGGAATATTATATTACTCGAAATGTGTTTGGTTGAGAGTGGGTATGTTATATTTATATGTTTGGTTTGAAGGGTAAATTGATGGGTAAGTTATTTAGATTACTAAATTACCC
>WYDK02055284.1:0-12953 GCA_009867345.2 Toxicodendron radicans | reverse complement strand
ATATGGGGTGATTTGTAAGATTTTTACTGATCATAAGAGTTTGAAATATTTATTCTCTCAGAAGGAATTGAATATAAGACAACAGAGGTGGTTAGAATTAATTAAAGATTATGATTGCACCATTGAATATCATCCTGGAAAGACTAATGTAGTAGCTGATGCCTTGAGTAGAAAATCACGGGGTTTTATGGCTCATCTGGGAGTAGTGAGGGTCGGATTACTGCAGGAGATGAGGTCATTGGGAGTGGATTTAGAGTGGGAAGGATCGGAAACCTTATTAGCGAGGTTTAATGTAAGGCCGATTTTCATAGACCAAATCCAAGAACTTCAGAGGACCAACCCTTATTTGGAAAAACTGAAGCTCAAGGTTAGCCATGGAGCTAAAGTAGACTTTTGGATAAGAAATGTTGACATGTTAATGACAGGTACTAGAATGTGTGTACCGGACCAGTGTAATATAAAACAAGAGATATTGGAAGAAGCTCATTCTTCAACTTATGCCCTACATCCGGAGAGTACTAAAATGTACCATAAACTGAGGGCACATTATTGGTGGTCGGGCATGAAAAGGGAAGTGGTAGATTATGTCTCAAAGTGTTTGGTGTGTTAGCAAGTGAAAGCTGAACACCAAAGGCCGGCAGGGTTATTTCAACCTTTTCCTGTTCCTGAGTGGAAGTGAGAGCATATAACTATGGATTTTGTATTTGGTCTTCCATGGACAAAGAATGAGTTTGATGGTATTTGGGTAATTGTGGATTGTTTGACTAAGTCCGCTCATTTCTTGCCAATCAGGATGGCGTATTCTTTGGTTAAGTTGGCAGTTTTATATGTTACAGAGATTATTAGACTCCATGGTGCACCAGTTTCTATTGTTCTGGATAGGGATCGGAGGTTCACTTCTCGGTTTTGGCCCAGTTTGCAAAATGCCTTGGGTACTAGGTTGAGGTTTAGTACAAATTTTCACCCCAAACTGATGGGCAATTAAAGAGGACTATACAGATCTTGGAGGATATGCTATGGGCAGTAGTTATGCAATATAAGAAAGGTTGGGATGTGTATTTGGCCTTGGCGGAGTTTGCTTATAACAACAGTTACCAAGCTAGTATTGGGATGCCACCCTATAAGACTCTTTATGGTAGGAAGTGCAGGACTCCCGTGTGTTGGGATGAGGTTGGAGAGAGACAGCTAATGGGTCTTGAAATTGTACAGAATACTAATGACAAAATCCAGTTGATTATAGAAAAGTTGAAAGCGGCCCAGGATCGGCAAAGGAGCTATGCTAATAAGTGCAGGAAGGAGTTAGAATTTGAATTGGTTGATTGGGTGTTCTTGCGAGTATCACCATGGAAAGGGTTATTGAGGTTTGGTAAGAAAGGAAAATTGAGTCCAAGGTACATAGGACCTTATGAAATTGTAGAGAGAGTTGGTCTTGTGGTGTATTGATTGACACTTCCTCTGGAGTTGTCAAGGATTCATAATGTATTTCATGTGTCAATGTTACGCAAGTATGTATCCAATCCTTCTCATATTTTGCAAGAGCAACTTGTTGCCTTGAAGAATGATGCAACTTATGTGGAAAGGCCAATAAGAATCCTAGATTTGAAGAGGCAAGAGTTACGCTCCCGAACAATCTCGTGGGTTAAAGTTCAATGGAGTAATCATTCGGAAGATGAGGCGACTTGGGAGTGTGAGGTCGATATGAGGTTGCAATATCCGGACTTGTTTAAGTAAGGTAAGTAAATTTCGAGGACAAAATTTTATAAGGGGGAAGATTGTGACACCCCGTGTCACGGAATAATTATTTAGAGTTAATTTAATTGCATTTGGGGTGTAAATTGCAGAAATCGAAGTTGGCAGGAGCCTTTTGCAAGGAATGGAAAACTTGGGGGTTAAGAGGTTATTTCTTAGCTTAGTATATAAAGGTGGGATTAATTCATTTATTTCTTAGCTTAGTATATAAAGGTGGGATTAATTCATTTTCCCCAATTTTCTTCATTCTAATGTTGGGAGAGAATTTTAGAGAGAGAGAGAGAGAGAGAGAGAGTATATCACAACTAGAGAGAGAAAGTGCATAATTGGAGAAATTGAGCTTGGATCCGATAAATTGGTAAGGTTACACTCTCATTCATGCCTAAATTTCAGTATATTCATCTTTATATGCCTTGATTTGAGGGAATTGAAATTTAGGGTTTATGTGAATTTTGGGTTTAGGTGAAGGAGAGCCTAGATTCGAATTTCTGAGCTAGAATTGGCGTTAAGGTAAGTGGAATACTATGTATGAGACGAGTTTAGGTATTGATTGATTGAGTTGTGATTGTGTATACGCCCTACCAAATACAATTTAGTCTATGTCTTGTTCGTAATGGGTTTTTGTAATGGGTTTTCGTTAACTAGATTAGACTATACGCCCTAGCTAGTTTAGTGATGAAAACACTGGGTTAATCCTGAACTCCCTACGGTAATACCTTACAAATGAGAGACATAATGCCCGACATTTAGCTTTAAGTGAATGGATGATTTGTGTTCGAGCATACGCCCTGCCGAATGCGAATTGGTTCAATGCTTAGTACTCTAGTTCTTAATAGGTGTAGAAAGTGGGTTAATCTCGAACGCCATACGGTAATACCCAAGACTTAATATTAGATAATAATACCTTGAAAAGACAAGAGTGCGAACCCTAGAAAAGAGTAGAGAGAATGGTAGTTTGGAAAAGAACATAAGCCGGATAATTGATAACATTAGAGACCTAGACCTTTTCTTTAAGTAGTTAGATTTTAGTTCTTTAAATTGTTATTTATGTTCTTTTACTTTTATGTTCATTATTTTCATAAGACATAGTTATTAGGGTCACTAAAGCACATCCAGTCCCTGTGGAATTGACCCTTGCATTTTGTACACTGTTCTACGACGAGCACTCGTGCACTTGCGAGGTAACTTAATTTGTCACATGAATTATGTGATGTGATCATGCCATTTAGTTAGTAGAATTGATGAGAAAATTGAGAAAGAATGATTTTGGCAAAGTAATATGATTATGCACTAATATGTATTTTGAGTATGATTGATACATATTGATGAGAAACCTTTTGAGTTGGCATGAACATTGCATGCTATGCATGGAAGATAAATGAGAAAGAATAGAAAATGTTGATTATATGATTATATAGTGTTCATTTTCATGCATACTATGTCATAACATTTAAGTGTAAGTTATGGCTTAGAAAGTTGTAGTTGAAGTGTTAAACTATATAATCATAAAATATGGCAATTACTTTTAATATAAGGATAGTGAAGAGTGAATAGATTATGTGATATTCCTATGAGATTACCATATTTTTATGGTTGAGAATAGAAAGGAAGAATTTAGAAATGGTTTAGTTTTGCATATATATTGCCTATCATATACACCATACATGTAAATCTAAACCTTATAGAATTAAACTATTAAATTGAATAAAGAATAAGAGAAAGAAAAGAAAAGGAAATGCATATTTCATGTGCATTAATACATGAGCAAAATAGATAAAGAATTTACAACATTCTTATACCTTATACATTATTAAGAATGTTTAGAAAAAGTTGTTGGGACGGGGAACCTGTGAGCGTCGTTGCGTTAGTTGAGTGACGACCTAGAGTCCACATGCACAACCATGGCACTAGAGAAAGAATTAAAATCGTACAGTTCGTTAGAGGTGCATGTGGATGAGAGCTGTACGTTGCTCACATGGCCAAAGGGAAAGAAAGAAAGAAAGAAAGAAAAAAGAAAGAATGAGAAAGAAAGAATAAAAGAGAGAAAAGAAATTTATATTTCTATTTTCTTACTGATGTAAATTATTAAGTGCATGAATAGATTCTCATATCATGCATTGATAGTGAGTTGCATGCATACATGTATATTAAGTTATATATATATATATATATATTGTATGCGTGGGGAGAAACATATATAGAAAAGAAAGAAAGAAAAGCAAAATAGAAAAGATAGATAGAAAAGAGAAATAGAAAGATAAAAGAATTTTAATAAACGGGAATAAGAAAGTGTTTTAAAGTGATTTACTTACTAAACAATTAGTACTCACCTGTTATTTTTTAATGTTTTGTAGGTAATAGGTGATGAGCAATCGGATGAGAGTCGATAGGCGAGAGAGCACATCGAGCCATTGCTGACATTTTTGATATTTTGTCATATGTACAATATTGTAAAAGTTTATGTGAAAAGTTTATGTATGTATATTTTATAAGTAAAGAAAGGCGTGTGCATAGTTTCTATTATGAGTTTTACTTTATACATTAAATAATGGAACTATTTTCCCTTATAATCACCTAAATAGAAATAATATTACGCGCGGCGACAAACTCCCTGGAATTTTTGCTCAATTGAGATTTTGTGTCGTCACGGCGGTGACGTCTGGAAATTCAAAACAGGGAGTTTTGCTTTTATATAAGTTTAGGTCATATTTTTGGGTGAGTATATAAACAGATGGATTCTTGTAAATTGGATATACTCTCTTAGTCGGGGTTTAAAGGGGGATACACTTAGCTTAGGGAAAACCATTGGAGAAAAGGGATTGATTCTTTGTAAAGAAGATTAGTTTAGGTGGCTTTCATCTTTTGATTCTCATGGAGTTGGGAGGTACTCCGGTTTTGAGGTTTGTCTTCCCTATCATGTGTAACTAAACTCGAATTTGGTATCCAATGTAGCCTAATTTCAAGGCTTGGAGTTTTAATCAAAGCTTACTTGTTATCTCACTTCATTTATACTCTTGTTTCATTTATTATGCTTATTAAATGCTTTTATTGATGTTGTTGATTGATTATCATTGATATTGGTTGGGGTTTGACTTGAGACAAGGTTGGGTATTGCAAAATACCCCATTGATTAGCTTTCTTAAATGATTAATTCGCATTTGAGCATACGCCCTGCCTTATATGAATTGGTTTTGTGTGAATTGTGCTCTCGCTCTTAATGGGTTTTTGTTCACTAGGTTAGACTATACACCCTAGCTAGGTTAGTAGCAAAAACACTAGGTTAATTCTGAACACCCTACGATATTATCTTAGTTTCGTGAGCATGACCCTAGAGTGAGAATTGAGATAGCGGTAATGTGGATAATAGCATCAAGCCAGATAGTTATGGTGAAATTGGATACCTAAGTTCCTTAATTGATTGTTAATCGGTGTAGGCTTGTTTAATTTGATTGCTATTTAGTTTAACCTTTTTAATTGTAGTCGTTTTAATTGACATCATATCTTGTGTTTACATTTATGCTTTTGAACTAAGGTTTAGTTTAGAGACTAGCTTAGCACTTACAAATCTCTATAGGATCGACCCTTGCATGTGAACATTGTATTGCAATTACGATTAATATACTTGTGAGGATTTAATTTGAACCATCACCGCAGTCACAGACATATTTGACTGAGTCTGCTTGCATGGTCGGCCAATAGAACCTGACAGTCACGACCCTATTAACAAGGCTTTGCCCCTGGCATGGTTCCCATACTCGTTTTCATGGAGCTTTAAGAGCACATACTTAGCTTCGATCAGGTGATACACTTGAGGTATGGACCATAGTATGACCTTCTGAGTAGTTGTCCCATATGAATGGTGAATCTTGATGCCTTGGCTCTGAGTTGACATGCTTCATTCTTGTCTTCAGGTAGCTTGTCATCCATTAAGTACTGAAGGACGTGTGACATCCATGTCTCGGCTGAGTCGACCATCAAAACCTCAAATGGTAAACCCTTCCATTTAGTCGGCCATTTGAGGAAGATCAGTGGGATAGTTAAAGATTCGGTAGTCTGGACGGATGAGCCAAGGTTGGCTAGGGCATCGACATGGCTGTTCTTGATCCTTGGTATCTGACTAATGGAGAACTCTTCAAAGGCCTTTTATAGCAGTATGTTGACATTTTGGAGTTCTTGGCTTAGTAGGGCCTTTGGAGTTGGTTCACCACTAGTTGAGAGTCCGAGTGGACTTCTAACTTCTTTATCTCCATGTCTTTGGCAAGTGAGAGGCTAACGATCAAAGCTTCATACTCGGCCTCATTGTTGGTGGCTTTGAACCTGTACCGAATGACTGTTGGATGATTTTCCCATGTGGTGAAGTGAGGATGAGTTCCAAGCCACTTTCATTCACATTACTTGAACCATTGACGTAAAACATCCATTTGGACGAGGTACCATCCGCTAGACATAGTAACTCCCTCTCCGTCCAAATGGAAGTGTTAGGTATGAAGTCGGTAATGAAATTAGCTAACACTTGAGACTTGATGGCCTTGCAGAGTAGGAATGAGCATCGAACTGCCTAAGCTCGACTGTCCACTAAGTAAACTGGCCAAAGAGTTCTGGTTTGTAGATGATCTTCTTCAAAGGGAATGTAGTGAGGGCGACAATGTAATGACGTTAGAAGTATGGTCTCAGCTTTCAAGAGGCATTGATCAAGGCGAGAACAACCTTCTCAAGTTGGCTGTAGCGTGTTTCGACGTCGGCCATAGATTTGCTAACATAGTTGACCGACGATTGTTTCCCCTTTTCCTTACAAAGCAACACCACCGAGATGGATGTTTTTGACACCGTTAAGTAAGTATAGAGTTGCTCTTTGTCTTTTTGGAGAGGATATGCGATGATGTCAAGTATCTTTTTAATAGTTGTAGTGCTTCCTCATAGGATGAGGTCTATTCGAACCTCTTTGAATTCCTTAGGACAACAAAGAAGAAGTGGCACTTGTCGGCCGATTTGGAGATGAACCGACTTAGGGAGGTAACCCTTCCAGTGAGGTGTTGAATAACTTTGATACAAGTTGGAGAGGTGATGCCCAACATGGCTTGGTTCTGATTCGAGTTAGCTTTGATGTTGCTCTAAGTAACCATGTAATCAAGGAATTTGCCTGAAGATACTCTGAATGAATATTTGGCAGGATTGAGTTTCATGTTGTATTTTCTAAGGACCTCGAATGCCTGTTTGAGATTATCAAGGTGTTATTTGGCTATCAACAATTTCACTTGCATGTCGTCTATGTATACCTCCATTGTGTCTATTGACATTCCAATAACATCTTGTTGACGAGTTGTTGGTAGGTTGCTCTGACATTCTTGAGATCGAATGACATGACCTTGTAGCAATAAATCCCTCTCTGGGTGAAGAAGGTTGTCTTCTCATGGTCTTCAGGGTGCATGAGTATTTGATTATAAACTGAGAAGACATCCATGAAACTTAGGAGCTCATGTCCTGCAGTAGCTTCGACAACATGTCTATATGGGGCAAAGGAAAAAAGTCTTTGGGGCAAGCCTTGTTCAAGTCTGTGAAGTCTATGTATACTCCCCACTTCCTATTCTTCTTTCGGACCACCACTACATTGGCGAGCCAATTAGGGTAATGCTCTTCTCGGACTAACTTGATTCTTATCAAATTCTTAACCTCCTCAGTGATGATGCGGTTCCTCTCGGGGGTGGGTGAACTTCCTTCTCTTCTGCTTTACTAGAGGGTAGTCGGCATCCACATTGAGCTTGTGGACTATGGCTTCGGGACTAATCCCGGTCATGTCAGAATGAGACTAAGCAAAACAATCATGGTTTTACTTAAGGAATTCTACCAGTCTTTCTCGTATGTCAAGTCTAAGTTGGGCGTCGATCTGCGTCTTCTTGTTGTGATAGTCAAGGTGTATCTGGACCTCATTAAGTTCTTCCATGGTTGAGCTGCGAGTTGAGCCTGAGAAGCTAGCTACAAGCTGATCTGCTGATCTGAGAGGCGAGCTAAAAGACGAATTGCGAGCTTACCTGTGAGATGAAGGACGAGTTTCGGGTTGAGCTTCGAGCTGAGCTACTGAAATGTGAGCTAAAGGATGAGTTGGTCTGCAAGCTGAGCTACGGGTTGAGTTTGGAGCTGACCATTTGAGTTGCGAGTGGAAGGTTGAGCTGATTCGTGAGTTGAGTTGATCTACGAGCTGAGAGATAGCTAAGTGACAAGGTCGCGCTTATGAGCTATGAAGTTGGAACATGCATTAGTAATTTGACAATAACTTGAGTTTTAGACCTCAGATTTAGATGATTCTTGGACCATTAGAAAATGAAAAAGAGATAGACCTAGATAGGATCGAGTAAGATGGATGCATTATTATAAATAATCAACAAGAATAAAAAAATGATTTTTAATGCAAAAAAGATTTTTAAAGAGGTTCGGCGACTTAACTCTCAAGCCTACGTCCTCTGTTATCTTATTAATATTTTGAATACAATAATAAGTTTTTCTCTCAAGAATTGATCCCCTTTTACAATGATTTGGAGGGGTTATATAGCACCGATTTACATGATAGAGTTGAAGTAAGATTCAAATTTGTAGAATTAGAAAGTTGCATGATTTTCGGCTACCTTAGTTGGAATTAAAGTCAATCTAAATATCTTCCTTCCAAAACAATCCAATCTAAAAATCTTCTTTCCTAAAGGGCAATTATCCTCTCCGGATTTCCCGCACAACAGTTAATAATATTCTTTTTGTTTTTATTTTTTCTTACTGCATGTCAAATTCTTATTTTACTATGGGTAACACTACACTTACAACCCAACCTCACAAACTCTCTCTCACAAACCCTAGGTGGTAGCCCTCAGTTTTTTGCTGATGAATTTCCCAAAATTCAAAATTCATTAGCAAAAAAGTGGGGGCAACCACCTAGGGGTTATGAGAGAGAGTTTGTGAGATTGAGTTGTGAGCTAATCTTTAGTGTGTGTGTGTATATATATATATATATATCCTTTAAATTATTGGTAATGGTTCTAATCTCAATAATATTTTTGTGATTTTTGGTGTTATAAGAGTAGTAGTGAAGGGTATTTCAAAATACCCAATCCCACGTTCCAAAGATAAGTCTTTCTTAGGTTCTTTATAAAGAAGAATATTACATGGATGTGGTAGCAAGTAAATCAAGGGAACACTCACTCACATGAGAGTAAATTGACCCATGCCCATTTAAAAAAATCGATCAAGAAACTAGTAACTTGCGCAGGGATTTAGGCCTCGTATGTGGGTGCGGGCTTGGCCATTTTTTGTTGTTTTTTTTATCTGAGTAAACGAGCTTTTCCCACCCAAGGTTTGCCTTAATGATACTTTCCCATCGAAAAAGTTTCAAAATACCAATTTACTACTCAAGCGTCAAGTTCTGTTAGTAAATTTCGTTAAATACAGTGATATTCAGTTTGAAGATGGAAATACCCCTCACTGTTTGACTTAATTTTTTTATTATTATTGTATTTCACGTCAACAGAGTCAATTACAAATATACCTCTTTTTAATTATGTAATTACTGATATGCCCCCAACCATGTGTAAAAAATAAATTACCAATTTGTCCCTAATGCTATAAATCAATGAGTAACTATTGAGATTTTAAAATTTTGAAGCAGTTGAAATACCATTTTGTCCCTGTATTTGATGCAAACTAAAGTGATATTTATATAATGAATTTTGTCAATTTAAACCTAGAGAATCCAGATTCCAAAAGCACAATCCATTTTTTTCAATTTAAACCCAAAAAAAATTGGGAATTCAATACAATTATCTTCAAGCAGGATAAAAAACAAGTAGGTTTTAAAGATGGAGAACAAAAAAATGGGGTAAAAGTAACTTCATTGTCATTATCACAATTATGATTTAGTAATATGAAAGCAAATTCATTCTCCACCTCCCTACATGCCACCATCATAAATCTATGATCAGTAATCTATACATAGAGCAAAATGTGATCAATTTTTGATCTGTCCTTGGTGACAGAGATGGTAAATAAACATCAAGGTTTAATTTCAGTGCTTCCTGTAATGCAAACCCTTGATTATCTCCAAGGGTTATGTCCTGAAACAGATTAAAACAATAACCTTCTCTCGGAATTTCCACAAACTTATAGTACACAAACTATATAATATTTCTAGCTGTAGAATCTTTCCAGACTTTTTTTTTTTTAAATGTAGATGTAAGATGAGCATTACATAGGACAAACCCAACAAAGTAGGAGAGTTTAAAATAACTATCGCCTCCTTACATACTACAAAAGAAACTAAAAATTCAACTGAGCAAGAAAATGACGGGTACCATTCTCAAACCAAAAAAAAAAAAAATTGTCTTGACAAGATGAGACCGCAAAATGTATTCCAGTTGAGTCTAGCAATGAAACTAAGTAACCCTTTTGCTATTAAAATATGCTCCTTTTGTGATCAAATTACCTTTTAAGAAGAACAATTTTTCATCCAAAAATAGCAATATTCAAATTATGGATGTAAACCCCGTTTTTGATACCTCCTAAATAATGGTCTTCACAAATTAAACAAACTTTGTCTAAACCACGAAGTAACATGGGAACCAATTCTTGGAATTAACACTTCAAATAGGTTCACTAACCATATTTTCTCAATTGAATCTTCTTAAGAGGTAGAATAAATAAATTAAAAAAAAAAAAGCTTCAGATACTTAGAATCGAAAGTACTCGATCAAAAACAAAAGGACCTAGGAAAGAATTAATTATATGGATTTAAAAGGAAAACGCACCGCTCTAATCAATTAGCAAGAGAAAAGAAAAAAGGGATGGACGCAAACTAGACATTTTGAATCTTATGTTACTCATCATCAAGAGCCAAGACCACAAAAACAACAATTCCCTTGAAAGTAAAGCAATTCTTCAGTCTTACAGTTAATACGTCAATAATTTCCAATTATTCAACCAAAATAATTGTAATCCATTTTTTCCACTCCAAAAATAAAGAAGAGCAAAGCAAATGACAGAAAAGTTCAACCTTTTTGTCCAAAACTCCAACTACACAAACAAAATTACTTCATATTCACAATTCAGCCAGACCATTTATACTATTGCAAAAGGAGGACGAAAAAAGCTCATAAAAAAGTAAAAATGCAACAAACTGACCCAAAATTCCATTCCTGTAGATTTTATGTTTTTTTTTTAATCAGTAAAAAAGGTTAAAACAAATAAAAATTGGCTGTATTAATTTTAATATATGGTTCTTTTGAAATAATTAAATTGGCTGAGGGCATGATGATCATTTACCTTTGATGGAGAGGTTATTGCAGTTGATAAAATAACTACATTTTAACAGTTAATTAAAATAACTGTTGTATAAAAGGGGTAATCTCTCTGTTCCCAAATATACGTATGCAAATTTTGTTTTTCCATCAACGTAAGCGATTAACAGAAGGGAAAAAAGTGAGAGAAACACCACATTTTCTTTCATATCTCATCAAGAAAACTCATCATGGAATCAGGTATGTTTATTTAATTAAAAGTAAAAATCATTAAGTTTTAGATCCTAAGATTTATGTTTATGCAATTTAGGGCATATAAATATGATCAATTATTGACTCTTTGCCATTGATTGCTATTGAGTTTTATTTATTTATTGTTTTTAACATGTGGTATCAGAGCATCAGGTTTAAAAACTGATGTTTTTTCCATGAAATTAAAGCTGTGTATTTTCCATGAAATTGATTATTTTTACATATTAGGGTTCTTGTAATATAAAGAAATTAGATTGGATTTATTGTTTTCTCTTTTAAAGATTGATGAATAGGAAGGCTGTGGTTAATATACACTCAAGAAAAAAATTTAGAAGTTGCCAGAAATTGGTCGGAATTAATTTTTTAGATGCTGAAACGTCCTTGAAAATTTCCAGAAAATTTCCAGAAATTCGGGTCAATATTTGACCCATATGATATTATGGTTTATCCCAACTTCTTTTAAGATGGCCCAACCCAATTGTTTAAAACCTATTTCTTTTCATTTTATATAAACCCAAATAAAAGAAGCCCAAGACTTATTTCCTAAGTGAGCCAATTTTTAAACCCATTAAGTGTGACCCATTAGTATGAAAGGGTCAGCCCAACCCAATTAAATTGGGTCAACCCGACCCAATTAGACTGGGTCAACGACCAAGGTTAATGGTCAAACTTAACGGTCAACTGTTAAACTTAACGGTCAATGGTTGACGATTTTGACCATTAAAGTTAGCACATGCGAGGGCCTTTTAGGGCGGCACGTGTAAAGGTTAATTATTGGCATGTGAAGGGTGTGTATAATTCTTTGAAGTATAATTTTCTTTAAAGAAAGAAATAATGCTCACTTAGGATAAACTTATGATTATTACTTGGTTTTAATAACTACATTATGTATAATTTGTTAGTCACCAAAGTAGCCAAATTTGAAAGATTATTCTATAGATATCAAACTAAGTTAGATTCAATTACTCATGATCGTTAGATGCTTTAGTGAGATGACATGAGTAATTTGAAGTTCATAAGTTATAGGATAGTTAAGGATTGCCCAAAGGTAGATTAGTTAATCTTATAATTATGAACATAACTGAGGTTAATTAATGTACTTGATTGAGTGTGTTTAGTATATCCAAAGATAACGAACATGTCTAACTAAAGTACATTTAATTACCAATTAAGAAAATTGCATCAATTAAGTTTAATTATCGTATATTGTTATATCTCCCAAAGGAGGTTTTCAATATACATTTACTTTTTAATAATAATAAAATTTAATATCTCAATCTAATATTATATTTTTGATATAAAACTCAAAGCATTAGTGTGTGAACATAATTTTTGGTTTTGCAGCACCCTGCTCTTCACTCTTCATCTGTTGTTAAGTTTAATGGGTTCAATTATAATGAGTGGAGTGAACAAATCGAGTATTACTTGGGTGTTCCAAAACTCAACCTTGCACTCATGACAGAGAAACCAACTGATCTCACTGAGGACAACACTGATGAGGAGAGGTTTTTCCATAAAGAATGAGAGAGATCAAATAGATTGAGCCTAAAGTTTTTACGGATGACAGTGGCGAGTGAAATTAAGACCTCATTTCCTGCCACAAAATATGCTAGGGATTTTATGAGATTATCCAAAGAGACTTCTCAGTCTGAGGCCGCTGACAAGTCCCGTGTTGGGGCA
>WYDK02055217.1:11994-31681 GCA_009867345.2 Toxicodendron radicans | reverse complement strand
GCCGTCTGTATTGCTACAAAATGCCCTCCAACCTCAAATGAATGACAATGTCGAAGCATGTTCTCCACCTCTTCCTCTGATATACATCTCCTTATCATTTGATCCACACATTGCTTATACAAGAATGGATCCTCCCAAAAATAATACCTCAAGTTCAAAAAGAATTTCTTCCTCCTTTGGTATGTCATTCCGGGTGGTAACATCTTTGTAGCTAAGTAATTGGCTATGTCAGCAAACCAAGGTCCGTCTTGCACTGCGAATAGCTGCTCGTCTAGGAAGTGTTCATTGATTAGATTTTCTTCTTTTGTATCTTCTTCTCTTCTTTCCAATCGAGATAGATGGTTTGCCACTTGATTCTTAGCTCCCTTCTTGTCTTAGATTTCCAAGTCGAATTCTTAAAGAAGTAAAACCCATCTAAGTAGTCTTGGCTTGGAATCTTTCTTTGCTATGAGGTACTTCAAAGCGGATGGTCAGTGTACACAATGACTTTTGTACCTAGCAAATAAGAACACAACTTGCAATTACAAAAACAATGGGTAAAACTTCTTTCTCCGTTGTGGCATAATTAAGTTGTGGTCCCGTCAAGGTCCTACTAGCATAGTAAATGACATGCAATATTTTACCTTTTTGTTGCCCTAATACAACACCTATTGCATAATCGCTAGCATCACACATCAATTCAAAGGGTAATTCCCAATCGGGAGCAACAATAATAGGAGCAGATATCAATTTATCTTTCAAACACTCAAATGCTTCTAAACTCTCTTTAGTGAAATTAAAACATGCATCCTTAGATAATAAATCACAAAGAGGTTTAGATATTTTAGAAAAATCCTTGATAAATCTCCTATAGAATATAGCGTGTTCGAGGAAACTCCTGATGGAATTCACGGAATTTGGTGGTGGCAACTTCTTGATGACCTCTACCTTTGCTCGGTCTACCTCAATCCCACGACTGGAGATTCTGTGGCCCAGTACGATCCCTTCTTGCACCATGAAGTGACATTTTTCCCAATTCAACACTAAATTTGTCTCCACACATCTCTGCAAAGCCAACAAAAGATTAGATAAATGGGAATCAAATGAATTACCTACCATGGAAAGTTGTCCATGAAAATCTCAATGGATTTCTCCACCATATCCGAGAAGATGGACATCATGCAATGTTGAAAAGTGGTTGGTGCGTTGCATAGTCCAAAAGACATCCTTCGGTATGCAAATGTTCCGTATGGGCACATAAATGTCGTCTTCTCTTGATCTTCTAGTGAGATGACAATCTGATTGTATCCTGAATATCCATCTAGGAAACAATAAAATGCATGGCCTACTAATCTCTCCAGCATTTAGTTGATGAAGGGTAGTGGAAAGTGGTCCTTGCGTGTTGCGGAATTAAACTTCCAATAATCAATGCATATTCACCACCCTGTAACCATTCTTGTTGGAATGAGTTCGTTGTTGTCACTTTGCACCATGGTCATCCTCTTTTCTTTGGAACAACTTGAACCGGACTTACCCATGCACTATCCGAGATTAGGTAAATGATCCCCACATCCAATAACTTCAACACTTCTTTCTTGACTGCCTTTTGTATCATTGGATTGAGTCTCTTTTGTGGTTGTACTGTTGTTTTGTAGCTCTCCTCCATTAGAATCTTGTGCATGCAAATTAAGGGGCTTATACCTTTGATGTCCCGCAATAGTCCATCCGATAGCCGTCTTGTATTTCCGTAACACACTCAATAGTTTTTCTTCCTTTACATCACTCAAATAAGCATTAATAATAACATGATAAAACTTTGAATTTTCTAAAAATGCATACCTTAAGTGAGATGGAAGTTGTTTGAGTTTGAGTTCGACTTGCAGAGGCTTTTTCATCAACGAGCTGGAATGGCTTTCCATCGCATTAATTTCATGGAACCCCTTCAAATATGGTGCTTCAATTAAAGGAAGAGCATTTAAAATCTTAAGCTCCCTTTCAATTCTTTTTGGTCCACTTCATCTTCATTCATCCTTGCGTTGACTAGACAATTCTCTAAAACAGAGCTCGGGTAAGTTTCTTTTATGGCTTTAGCAACAAGTTCATCCACCACACTAATCTCAAAACAAGTATCTTCCTCGTATGGGTAATTCATCGCATCAAAGACATTGAATTCTATTTGTTCATCCGCTACCCTTAAAGTAAGGTTCCCTTCGTGAACATCTATCAATATTTCCCGTAGCTAGAAAAGGTCTTCCAAAAATTAACGGTACTTCCCGATCTTCTTCCATATCAAGCACAATAAAATCCACTGGGAAAAACAATTTGTCTACTTTTATTAAAACATCCTCTATTACTCCCCTAAGATGTTTTATAGACCTATCAGCTATTTGAAGATGGAAAGAGGTTGGCTTAACTTCCCCCAGCCCTAGTTTCTTATAAATAGAAAATGGCACCAAATTTATACTAGCTCGTAGGTCACATAGCACCTTATCAAAATGAACACTACCTATTGTGCACGGAGTTGTGAAACTTCTTGGATCTCTGAGCTTTTGTGGTAGTTTCTTCAACAATAAAACACTACATTCTTCCATAAGCATGACCATCTCGTGTTCCTCAAATATCCTCTTCTTGGTGAGAATCTCCTTTAGGAATTTAGCGTATTTTGGCATTTTCTCCAACATGTCTACTAAAGGAATATTGGTATGTAAACTACTTAACATCCATGAATTTCCCGACTTGTTTGTCCACTTTTTGTTTTTACACTCGATGGGGATACAAAAGAGTTATTTTGTCTTTCGGCCCATTTTTGTCGATTCCTACTCCTATGCAGCAACATTACTAACTCTGTTTGATTTTGTGCTGCGGCACTGTTTCACGGTATTGTCACCTCTGCCCAGTTTTTCCAATTCTGATTTTTGTCCTTTTTCATCGTCATTTCCCGGTCCCTTCAACTCTTTACCACTCCTCAACATAATGACATTAACTATCTCCTTCGGATTCTTCTCTGTATCACTGGGTAATAAACCTTGAACTCTTCCTGAAAGAATATTGTGGATTTGTCCTATTTGAGTCTCAAGGTTTCTTATGGAGGCAAATTCATTTTGCAAAAAAACTTCGTATTTCTGAAGTTGAGCTTCATTCTTGTCAAATTTCTTTCTTGAACTTTGTGAGTAAATTCTCCATGTTGGATCTCTTTTCTTGCGGTTGGAAACCTGGTGGTGGTTTGTGCTCATCATTATTACTCCATGAGAAGTTAGGGTGATTCTACCATGCTGGAGTGTATGTGTTAAAGTATCGATTCCCTTGCCTTCGCTGAAAGTTATTCATGTAATTGGCTTGTTCCGTTTGGGCGAAAGGATTTCCCACTTGACAATTTCCGGATGCATGATTCCATGCACACAAATCACAAGTTATTGAAGAAGAAGATTCAATAGCATTTACCTTTAAAGAACTCCTAATTATTTTTGGATGGCACCAAGTTGAACAGATAACGTCGTGTAGCTATCAACTTCATGCAGTTCCATTGCTCTCCTTGGCATGTTTCTTTCCGAATACTTCATATAGTTATTACTTGCCATCACTTCAATCAAATTATATGCTTCTTCAGGCGTCTTATTATTCAACGATCCTCCACTTCCAGCATCAACCATTACTTGTGTATTTGGGATCAATCCATTGTAAAATTTTATACTTGTAACCAAACTGGCAACCCATGGTGAGGAAACTTCCATAAGAGATCTTTATACCTCTCCCAAGCTTCATAGAGTAACTCCATATCTTGTTGGTAAAAGTTGGTGATATCACTTCTCATCTTTGCAGACTTGATAGGTGGAAAATACTTAGCAAGAAATGCACTCACTAATTCTTCATGTAGTGATCCCTCCAAGTGGCAATGTGATCAACCAAGCTTTAGCTTTATCCCTAAGAGAGAAGAGAAAAAGCCTTAGCCTAATTGGATTGAATCTTGGATCATCTAGATGATGGTCGGCTTGATTTCAAAGTTGTTAACTTGAATCGGTGGCTTTCTTATGCTAGACACACTTCCTTCAATAGTAGGACTCGAATAGTCCTTTAATGCTCTCTGCGTAACAACATTGTTTCTAGTCGTATTATCTCCATTCATATTGTCATTATGAACCTCCTCCTCATTTCTTGTTTGATTAGGAATGCCTGTGCGATCACACATTAAAATTACTTATTTAGTGTTTCCTTGTTTCTTTACTTTTCTTAGCTTTCTTATTGTTCTCTTGATTTCACCCATATGGCTTGCATTGCCTCTAGTGCCAATGTGTAAGTCGAAAGCTCGACATCATAGACTACTTCGTCAAGCTTCCCTTCCAACTCTCTCTTTCGATTTTGAGCTTCTCCATAATGGCTACAAAATCTACCTTGGTTGCGTCTAGTGAGGCTGTTGATTCCTTTAGCTCGCATTCGCGAGTCTGCAAGTTATCCTCCAAAAGCCCACTCTTTCTTAGAGGATCCTCATCCCCTTCTCGAGCTTGCTCTTCCTCTTGTCAACTCTATCGCTCAGACGAATAGCTAAACTTACTTGCTCGGTGAGACTAGCAATAAACTGATCTTTCTCAGCCAGACAATTTTCAAAAAGCTGAGAGTCTACTGCAAACTTCACCTTAAGATTGGTGAAGTCTTCATCCTAGATGGCAAAACTCTTCTTCACCTCGTCAAGCTCCTTCTTAAGCTTGGCGATCTTTGCTTCCCCTCTTGCCCACACCAAGAAGGCAAAAGCCTTTTGCATTATAGAGGTAAGAGATAATGGCAAAACACTACATTTTGGAAGAAAAAGAATTTTCAAATACATATAGAAATAAAGAAAAGCAAGGCGAATAAGGGATACTAACCTGAGCCTACAAATTTGCAACATAGTCGAAATAGGGAGCAACTTAAGCTGCTCCAAATTCTTGTCCGAAATGCACTCATTGTGTAGAGTTGTTCTGGTAGAGAGCCTTTTCAAAATTTCAAAATTTTATCTTAGATAGCTTTTTCATATCCTCTCACCTTGGGAGGAGAAGCCGCTGGCACAATCCCTTGCTCAGTAGGAAGAGCCTATTGTCTCTTCCTTTTCTTATGATGCAAAATAGTCTCTTTCCCTACTTTAGAACGGTCTCATCCTCAATGAGAGGCACCAACTATTTTTGTTTTCAATGGAGAGTCTGAGAGGACTCATTCACTGTCTCTGAAGCCTTCTTCGGCCCCGTGGCTTATGAATGAGAAGTGGTAGAAACTACATTGGAGCCTAACACGCCCGTCCTTTTTCGCCATAAAAGGCATGACTTTCGAGATCGCTAAAGATGAAGATGTCTTGAGAGCTCTCTTCTTCTTAGAGGGGAACATCTCTGCAAAACGGAGGCACTTGAGTCAAAGAAAGCAAAACGAAGAAAAACAAACAAGATGAAAAATGAGCAAACCATTACTTGCAATAAAGGGAATGAGATTAAATCGTTGAAGATTCTCAATAGAAAGAAGCCCTCTAGTGTCGCGATCAACCTCAGGAAGCTCGTTGAACCTAGCTACACGATCATGAGATGACAAACACAGATAAGGTTGATGTTTGTGACCTACGAAATAGACGAGGAATAAACTTGCTAGAACAAGCAGATTTAAGCAATATCAGAATAAGCCATAAAAGGAAATGGTTAGCAAACCATATAGGCTTCTTCTTGGAAGGAACCACCTCTTTAATATTCAAAGAAAAAATAATTTGAGTCCCATTTATTGACCTTATTAGGCACTCTAGTTATCCCATCAACACCTAACTTCCTTTTAGACAAAAAAAAGGTGGTTTTATTGCCCTTCTTCAAACTATGCACATGGACAAGCTCGTTAACCGTGAGCTTCCCAAACTGGCTCTTTGGAAAGCCACGTACATCCCAATCATGTATCAGTAAGAATTGGGAGTAAGTTGGAAGGGCGTGATGTCAAAGCAGAGCAACACCGCGACAATAAAAGGGTGCAATGGAATGGAAACTCCACACTACAGAATTGGGTCACATATCGCGACCTAACCAGCAAGGGGATACCGAGGCGAGACACCCTCACTGTGTCGTAATGGGAAGGTAATTCAATACTGCTCCATAATATGGGCCAACTCTCCCTCGACTGGGCTCGTCCAATTTACCATGGTTTAATGTTCAGTCGCTAGGGTTACAGGCTCAACCTCCTTACTCACAAGGTCCAACTCCACTTCTTCGGAGAGAACTCTAAATCCATACCTTTCAAACGAGCCCTCAATTCTTCAGAATTATTCTCGGACATCTGAGACATGAAGAACAAGTGTCAAAATAGACTCTATATACACAAAGCCTAAGTCTACACCGCACTTGCCTTCAAGTCCTTGACACCCAAGAAGTTTCAACCCAAACTAATCAGTAGCGACTTCCGGCCAACCATATAACTTCTCAAGCCCTAACATGACTACTAAGTCTAAACTTTCCAATACAAGCAAGCACATCATGCATAAAAGTAGTAAAAATGGGAAAGAAGAGAAATGGCATAACAATAATCGAAAGAATGTTGGAAGAGTATTGAATTGTCAGATGAAATCGTCGAAGCATTCGATGAAGCAAAGAAGAGAAAAAGTGTTTTGCAAGAAAACCCCTACTTTCAAAGAAAAAGCTCCAATTTATAGTTTGAGAGGGATGTAATCTCGGTCGTCCAGTTGTTACACGTGGCGTGAATGGAAACAAAGAAATAAACTTTCGCTGATTGCGCAATCCTAGACTTCCAAATCCTTGCCACATGGTGCACATCGGCAGAGAGTTCAATCGGATGCAGTTGGTGGATATCGCGTTCCATGCAGAAAAAGAATGTTAGCTTGATAGATGTGGCATTAAATGCATGGATAAGATGTTTCTTGTTCCATAAGAAAATTACCGAGTTTGCCTCGGCAAAAGCAAACAAGGGGTTCACTTTATAAATTACACTCCTCGGTACGCCAACACATGTTCTTTTCCTACGACAATCAAAGACACATGTAATTAAATTACAGGTCCTCATCGACACAACAATAAAGCCTGTCTGTGGCTCGCAATGATGAGCAGGAGTCGTCACGAAAAGCTTGGAAGCTCACACATCGACAATTAAGATGCAAAACTCATAGTTTTTTAAGCCCATATTTGACCTTCAAAAACTGGGGGGCAGATGTTGTGCGGTAAAATAGGGAAGAATAATTCCCACTTTCGTAAGGAGATATCACGTGATAATGACTCCGCGAATCAAGAAGGGAAGACCAAGTCAACTTTCTGTTTTAAAGATTTTGTATTTCTTTCCAATTCAAGTTTGTAATGAGTGCTATATCAACCCAACCCTAGTATTTAAATAGGGGGGATAGACTACACAACTTAAACAAACAAATACACACGAGACTAAGAGAAAAGACAACTCCTGGATTTTCTTGAGATAACTCTTCATAACTTGGCTCGTTGTTCTCATATATCTTAATAAAATAATAGTGGATGTAGGATTTGTGATATACGCATCAGAACCACTCTACAATCCTTTGTGTTTGTGTGATTTTTTTCTTTATTTTTTTCCAATCAACCCAAAATCAAATATGTGGGCTTCATATACAAGTCATTACGCATATTCACCGAGAATCTTGCGTATTTCTGGTTGGTGCGTAAACCTGCATCAACATAAGATTTAATATTGTAAGGGGTTTTTTAATATATTAAAGGGGAGTTTTTAATAATTTTAAGGAATATTTAATAGTTTTCGAAAATTGTTGCATGTTAAGACATAATGATTTCTAGAAGAAGACTAATGAAATTAATCATGTTTTCATATGAATAGTTATTTTCTACCAAATTTTTACGTTTTGGTGATTTTCACTTTTAAGTGATCTTAAAAAAAAAATGAAGATGCTTGCCCTTGTAGTGTCCAATGCTTGGTTTCATGTGAATTATAGGCTTTGAACTTCTAATGTAATTTCTCTTATTTCATCATCTTTTTTTTTTTGGTAATTTTGTGGTAGATTTATTATACTTTCACTAGACGTATAACAAGGTGTCTTTTTTTTTTTTTTCTTGTTATTGTCGTTTTTTGTATTTCATTTTTATAATTTCTCTTATTATACCCCCTCTCGCCCACTGGGGAGCGGGACCCATATGTGTCTGTCTGACCTCTTATTGTTGAAGTGGTCGACAACTTCAACATGTAATGATTTTCTTTTTTATTCTCATAATATTAATTACATCAGCCCCCTAAGATATCTATATCTAACTGTTTTAGTGATTTTCAAAAATTATTAAATATTCCCTATTTAAGATTTTATATATATTTGTAGAGGGTTTTTAAAGGGTTTTTTTTTTTTCGGTAAATTTAGGGGATATTTAACAATTTTTGAAAATTGTTGGGATGTTTAAGATTTTATGAAATTAGTCCTCTTTTATTGTTATTTTGTATCAAATATTTTTTTTTTTTTTTTTTAGTCTTTGTGAAGAATATCTCTTTTAAGTGGTGTCAACCATAAAGAATATATTTTTTTTGTGCCGCTTGAAGCTTGATGTAAGTCAGTTATAGCATCTCGAGTCCAATTAAGTAAATATTATCCACTTTAGGCTGACTCGCACAGAATTTGGTTTTGGCTTGACGTAAGCGTCCTTCACCAAAAATGAGTTTACTCAATTATGGGGACCCAAGACTTATTAACTATCACTGGCTCCATTCGCAAGTAATATAGAATGTGATAAACTCTCCATCTTAAAGAAGCTCACTTCATTGTGTGGTTATCATACTGCACCATCAGGTCATGAGCTCGCTTTGATACCAATGTAAATCAATTATAACATTTTAAATTCAATTAAATAGATATTGTCTATTTTAAATTTAAACTCACACGTTTTTAGGTTTCAAATAAACCTTTTTCACCCAAAACTCATTTCATTATGGACCAAACCCGGACCCCATTGGCAAGCATTGAGCCATGTGACACTTGATCTCATAAGAATTTTAGGCTTTAAATATCCAATTTTATTTCTCTTACTAATTAGTAAATTTATTAGTAGAATTATTGTACTTTGAATGGACAAGCAGTAATATTTTTTTGTGGTTATTGTCTATGAATATTTATTTTTGTAGCAAAGTTCTACTTTTTGTGATGGTTATCTCTTTTTAATGGATTGGAATTAGAATTGATAAGAATTAGAATTGATTAATTTATTAATTGATTGGAATTAGAAATTGATTAGAAAATTGATTGATTGAAATTTATTATAATTGATTGGAATTATAATTGATTAATTGATTGAAATTAGAATTGATTAGAATTGATTAATTTGATTTGACTTAGAATTGATTAATTAGAATAAGAATTGGTTAATTAATTTGAATTGGAATTGATTAACGATTAGAATTGATTAACGGTTAGAATTGATTAATTGATTAATGATTGATTAAATGATTATAATGGATTAAATTATATACGTATAATTATTTTATTTAAATTAAAATTTTCTGATAAATTATCAAAACCTCTGAAAATAAAAATAGGGGGGTTTTAAAATTAGGTAAGGCATGTTAGGACTAGGCCCAGGACCAATTGGGACCAAGCCCTAAACCGGTTGAGACTGGGCAAAGCCCTCATATATAAAAAATGGTCTGGCCCGGTCCGGACCCCATTTGCCCACCTTTTAGAGGATGGCTACTTGAAAACCTCAGTAGCATTGAGTAAAGTGAAAAGGTGATAAATGGGTTAGTTTGAAGTCAAAAGCGAGAGGTGGCTCAGCTCAAGTAGTCGATGAGTCTTACTAAATGAAGAAAACTTTGAATTGGCAGTCTTTTTTTATTTATAGGCTTGTGTTCTAATTAAATTATTTAAAATGACTAGATGTGTGAGCACTTTAAATAAAAGATGAATATATTAACTTGTGTCCCTGTCTTCATGGTGTGAACTGCAATACATAGAGTATTCAGTGTATCTATGATTAAAAATGGAACAAGAATTATATTTAGAATGTTGATGTAAAAGAAATACATTTTCAATAGGCAATAAACTAAAACTAGTGAAATTAATTGATAATGAAATTGCATTAAAGAAAAAATGATATTGGGATTGTTTACAAAATTGTGGGAAAAAAAAAAGGCACCACCGTTCACTCTCTTTTTATAGCTAAGGATATTGGCAAAGTCCATTAAAAGGGTGCAATGTAAAGGTTTATGAGGATTCGTAAGAGAAAGGTCCTAATAGAATATGTTAATATGTATAAATTTAAGTACATCATTGATTACTATTACTTAAAAGTTGCACTTAAATTCTTTTTAAGAAACTATTTTTTTTCTAATATATATTAATTTATTCTTAAAATATATTTTGCTTAATCCTTTTGCCATTCTAGAAGGTGATTATTTTCCCAATTAAATCTTCTTTTTGTTTTCTATTTTTACCCTTGTCTATTTATTATAAGAAATCTATTATACATGAAATATATTGCATCAAATTAAAAATCCCATGTCATATATGCATTAATCTCAACCATTTATATGAATACTGATTTTTTAAATTTATTACCCATATAGCTAAATTTTATTGGTTTGAGACATGAATGGCATAAAAACTATTTACTAATAAAGGCTAAAAAAATTATTAATCAAGAAAAAGGTTCTAAATGAATACTCTATTGTTGATGCAAAAATCCGAATCAACCAGAGATACCCGATTGATCGCCATTGGAACTAAGCAAGATGGGTACGTGACTTAGGAAATTCAGCAAAGAATCAAATGTGTGGAATATACTCTAGAATCAAAAGAGTAGCAAGTAGTGAAATGGAGTGAATATCGACCTCTTTGCTAGTTCTTGCTCCTATTTATACGTCATAGGAGAGGGGTTATAATTTGGGTTTGTTTCGGGAGCAACGTCATCACTGAGTGACAACTGTCTATGTGCCTGCACAATAATGGGATGATGGTGGTGACTTCTTCTGGCATTATGCCTATGATGGGCTTTTCTGTGATGATGATGTCAATCAAGCAAGTCGTTGCATGGCGGACACGCGAAGCCAGCTCGTTCGTTGATTAAGTATAATGCTTTGGGATTTATGAGACGCATGTGATTATGATGATTTGGTCAGGTGATGACACAATCCAATGGGTGGTTCAGCGATTCTTATGGCTTGAGGTTTCTCGAACACATTGTTCACATTCGCGAGGTTTCGACTTGAGATTCAGCAGAGCCCGAGTGAAAATTTTTTTCCCCGCACAACATCAGCCTCCTAGTTTCTGAAGGTCGTGCTGAGCTTGAAAAACTCTTGTTTCCGCTACTTGAGTTGCGAATTTTAGTGGCCTCTGTTATCTTAGTCACATTTTCAATAGGACTAATCTTTTCGTATTCGACGCATTTTCTGACTTCCTTTTGACTGCACATTAAATGGGATGTGACTGTTCTCTTTCCACGCAAGTTTTTAAGCGTTGGGACTAACAACCGTTTGGAGGCAATGAATGGGCGCCCAAAAATGACCATTGTAGTCCTCTGCCTATAAATTTAGGTGTCTTAGTATGAATGGACATCTCACACCTTAGCGTTTTACCCTTGCTTTCTCAAGGGATTTCGTCTGGCGTTCGAATTTGACTATCGGTGTCTTCCTCCTTCCCCATGTAAGGTTTGTGTCTTCTTGTTTGCCTATCTATTACTTCTTGTTAGTTCATTATTTGGCACAATTATGCATATATATACCTTATGCTTTGCTTTCTCTTAGCAGATGTCTTTCCTTGGGCCTTTTTTTTTATGAAAGTAACAGCTCTTCCAGTAGTGACGAGGATGGGTGAGGCTTGTGGTGATGATGCTAGCCCTTCACGCCCACGTAGTGGGTGAGGTGGCTCCGATTCACCTCTCCATACTTACCTCTACCAACATTTGTGACAGTCGAGGAAGTTGTTGAGCAGAGGCAGAGCCCATGATGGCCTTGTCCAGAAGAAGGATGACGATGGTTATTGGGGTCATTAACGATAAATGGGTGCTTGATGGGATGCCTTTAGATCTTGTGATGAATGAGGTCAGGATGAAGCCCCCCTCGTAGGTGGTCGTGGAGTTTGCTGATCACCTTCGCTACCAGTTGTGCGCTCTCTTAGAAACCATAACCGCAATGGGCTAGGAGGAGACAATACTCTTGGCGAGGCCGTCATGCTGAGTAAGGTTGTCGTAGACCAGGCCCAGGTTTACGTTTGTTTGGTAGTTCTCCTTGGTTGTACTTGTTTGTTAGTGACGCTTATGCATTGTTTGCATTATTTTGTAGCTTTTCTTCATGACCACTACGCTTTACCAGAAAGCGCACACCAAGTTTCAGGCTCTGAATACCCTGTAACTTCTTCAAAAGTCTTAGGAAGAAGTTGCAAGCTTGAGATTGGAGCTAGATTTCATCCGGAGGGATTTTGAAGAGCTAAGAGGTCAACTGCTCCGCAGGCTAGACAAGAAAGATGAATGTATCATGACCCTTACGCGTGAGAATGTTGAACTACACAAAGAGAGGTAGCAGATGCAGGGATTGATCGATGTCCTTCATCGCAATAGGAAAAGGCTCGAGCGTCAACTGGCGAATACTCGAGGTGGGGAGTTTGAAGGCTTGGTGCATCCGAACGAGGATTAGCATTTGCTCATTCCTATAACTTTTTTCTTCTTTCTCCCTTTTTCTTTTTGTAATTCACATAATTGTAATCCACATGTTTTTATAAATAAAAAATACCTTTTGCCAATTTTGTCTGTTTTGTTATGCATTTTCGTCGATCGCTATTTATGTTTTTGTCTTGCCATTATTTTCTTGATCTTGGAAATTTTGAGCTGAGACCAATTGATTTTTTCTTTTTGTAATGCGACCTTGGGGAGATCGCATCATGAGCTCGCGCTTTTATATGATTCTTGACGTTGGGTCTCGATAAGGTCGAAACTTTGCAACCTGATTAAATTTTGAAATAACTTAACTTCTTTAAGCATAGATGGGGACAAAACCAATATTTCAGCCTAGGATTTTCCAAAGGATTATGTCTGTACATTTACTGAGCAACAGACAAAACGTCATGTCAGTTCCTGCTCAAAGAACTAGGATGTTTTGACACCTCGATTTTCAGAATGACAGTTATCCTTTCCTTCCCAGATGATTCCACGTGGATGAGATGAACAGTTCTGATTGTCTTCCACCCGAGTTGTGTTTTATAAAAAGGGCGTTTTTATTTAGTTTTTCCTAACTCTTCAAACTTCGAGTCTTTTTCTTTACGTCACCTTCTTCTTTCGGGATCTAACTGTTTGCCTGCTAGTCTTCATTTTGTGTCCAACGAGACCTCTTCGACTATTCTCTCTACGTTTCCCATAGTAAGTATCTCATCTTTCTTTCACTTATATTTCTTTGATTTCTTTTGGGTTGGTTACACCATATTTAGTCAGGATTGTAGAGTGGGTTGGAGCCTAGAGACGTTACCTAGTGTAGCCAATAAATTATTGCCAAGATCGAGGATCGGTTGTTTAGGTTCACGATTGGGTGCCTAGGTGGCATTTTGAGGATGAAGGCGCTTATATGTAAGTGGGATTTTAGGGTTTTAGCCTATTCCCTAACACTCGTCTCTTGTTGTGCAAGGCATCTACAATCTGACTCACTAGATGGCTAACAGTAGTCACCAGAATGTTGGTGCAATCTTCAGTGGCGGCTCGGAGGAAAGAGTCAATCATGGAGACAACGTGATCATGGGAGCTAAGCTCGATAGTGTCGAGGTTGTCCTAATGAAGGTTGAAGATACCGAGTCCACTAAGGATGCCAGTCTTTCGACGATATTAGGTCAGTAGAGGATTCGATCTTTGTCTTACCAGTAGAAGAACTAGCTCGCATTTGGGAAGAATATGGGCTGACTAATGAGCTTCTTGCGGTGGATGGTCACACCCAGGAGTCCACCTAGTGAATGGGTAGCAAACTCATAGGTGCTTTTGAGGTGCAAAGTATAGGCCCCGCCATATCTCTTCATTGCTAGCATCCTGGAACGGTTTAGGATAGCCCCGTTTCAGTTGACTGCGAACTCTTATTTGTACATGATTGGCATATACATTGTTTTTCGAAAGGCCAACTTTGATAAGCTTTCCGTGAGCGAATTCGTCAATGCGTACAATTTGAAGAAATGTAAGGGGATGATTTATTACCTCTCTAATGTAAACCGGGTTGGCCTAGTCTGGATGATCAAGATCCCGAGCAAGATTGATGGATGAGACTCTAATCACTTCTTTTACCGAGGTGACAATAATGAGCCTTTCGGATATGCCAGTACATTTCTCGCTATTCTGTAATGACTTGCTAGCCAATTGAATGCGCCTAATGCCCTATCTTCCCTTTTTGCAGCTAGCCGCACTCAGCCTTACGTTACCGAGAATTTTGAGGGGGTAATCCTACAATTTGCTGTCTTTCAGCGGTTGACCACGATGTAAGGGATTTGATTACTCTTGGAAGTATGATCAACTTCAGCTTCTGCTCTACGGAGTACGATTTATGTCATTGTTCACTCTTATTCGATACTCTACTACGCTAACTTCACTTTCTACTGATATAGGAATGCAAGCTGCAAAGCGAGTCACACGTTTGGTCTATCGGCTCCGAGACGGGTGACCTCTAGGCTTCAGCAGTAAAGTCAGGTGAAGAAAATTCCTTCAAATCTTCACTTTCTCTCTCTATCTCTTCACTCTCTCTCTCTAAAACTCTCTCCCTCATGTTGAAAGAATGAAGAATATGGGAAGTTCTACCAATTTCCCTCATTTTATAGTAAGCTACGAAATATCCATTTAGCCCCTATGCTTTCAATTTCTTACAAAAACCTCTTCCAAGCATTCATTTCCCTGCAAATGCACCCTAAATTCAAGTAAATTAACTTTATACCAATTATTTCGTGACACGAGGTGTCACAAAGTTGACTGAAGCTTTAGCGATAGAGAAAGGAGTTGACGAGTCCCTAGTCTCCAAAATTGAGGGCGAGGTTATCAAGCTAACCAAGGCCCTCAGAAGGAGAAGCGAGCTAGTGATGTCAAGGCCCGAGACGCATCAGTCCTTCTTTTCAAGGTCGTTTGGGAGCAGGATCCTAATGTCAATTTTTCTTACCTCCCAATTGTTATCAGAAGGAGATAGAAAAGTTCAAGTTTGATGTCATCAACGGTGTCGGCTCTGTTGAAAGAAAAGGTACCGATCCACCTATCGTCGAAGACTCCCCGGCTCCTTTTGCTTGATCTGAATGATTTTGCCTGATTTGAATGATTTTGCCTCTTCTTTATGTAGTTTTGTAATTAGTATTCGTTATTAATGAAATATTTTTTAGTTGAACTTACTTTGTTGTCATGATACCTTTTACGTTACTCGTGTGGTTGTGGAATATGTATACTATGAGCGGTTAATAGCTGTGAAATACTTGTGTCTCTAAAGTCCCATGTAGGTCATAAGCTTTGTTTTTCAACGGGCTGGATTGACTACCATTTGTTATTCGCTCCTTAAGTTATGGTGGTACGTGCCGTTCTGAAAGATCTTTCTCTAATGGATCCATGGAATCCAACTCAAGTAAACTTCAAGATGCAACAATGAGTTTGTTTGGTTGCCAAGGTTTGTTGGATCTGTATTGGTGTCTCGACCACAAGTTAAGATTATGTCCTAGGAATCTTGGTTCCCAAGTTACAACTGGATCGTCTTCTTCAAGCAGGGGACTTTGAGTTAAATGTAGTACCTTTTTAATCCCCGGGCTTATGGATTAGTGTTGCAATGTGCGCATTCTGGTAGCGCCTAGTCGAGGGGTTGTTGGCTTAGGCTTGCAAGGTAGGTGTAGCAATAGGTTTATAGATTGAGAGATTAAATGGCATATCCTCGACCTTTACCAATTTTCTTAGGATCGAACTAGGATATCCACTTCAGAAGGGATATGTCGCGCTGGTTATTGGTAGTATCTTCAAAGATTTTTGGCATTCCAAGCTTTGGGAATCCTCGTGCCCTTTAGAAGTTTCAGGTGGAAGGTCCTTGGTGCCTTCCCTGTTTGGTCTGAGAGCTCCAGCATTTGCTTCTTTCGAGAACTGGAAGACTCTTCTTAGGACGAGGTCTCTGACTACAAAATATATTTTCTTGACCTTCGAATCGAAATATCTCTTAACTTTTTGTTGATACGAGGCTGCTCTATCAGACCCACCCTTAGATGCTTCAATGCCTTGTTTTTTTTTTTTTTTTTTTTTGTATCAAGTCTGACTTCTACTGGGACCATAGCTTCATATCCTTATGATAAGAAGAAAAGAGGTTTCCCCCGTAGAAGTCATGGTCGTTGTCCTATAGGCCCATAGTTCCTCAAGGAGCTCATCTACCCAGTTCCCCTTTACTTCATCAAACTTAACTTTCAGTATATGCTTTATGACTTTGTTTACTGCCCCGACCTACCTATTTGTCTGGGGGCGATAAACTGCTGAAATTTTTTTCTTGATATCGAGTTCATCACAAAGCATCTTAAATTCATCACTACCAACTACTTCCCATTGTCCATGATGATCATATGTGGGATACCAAATTGACAGATGATGTTCTTACAGACGAAATTCTTGATCGTTGCTAATGGCTCAACTTTTGCCCATTTTGTGAAATAGTCGACCGAAATCATGACATATTTAACTCCGCCTTTCCCCTAGGGCAAGGGCCCGATGAGATCAATTCCTCATATGGCAAATGGCCATGGGCTGGAAAGAGTCACAAGTTCTTGTGGAGGGGCACGTGTATGTTTACGAACTGTTGGCACTTGTTGCACTTTTGTGTGAAGTTTACAACGTCCTTATAGATGGTTGGCCAGTAATATCCTTGTCGCAGGACTTTGTAGGCCAATGACCGTCCCCCATTGTGATTTCCATAGATACCCTCATGAATCTCTCTCAAGATGTAATCCGCCGCGTCGCTCGTTACACATCGCATCAGATTGGTGTTGTATCCACGCTTATACAGCCTATCATTGATTAGGGTATAACAGATTGCTTTGGCTCGAAGGGTTCTCCCCGTTGATCTATTTTCAGGAATGATTTTGTCTTTCAAATAGGTAACGATGGGATCCATTCATGATTCTCTTTGGTTGACTTGAATCATTTTTTGAACCGTCTCCAAAATGCTTAGACTTGGCAGGAATTTAATGAGGATGGATTTTGCTCCATTATTGATTGTCGAGGCCAAATAAGCTAGAGCATCGGCCACAAAATTCTATTCTTTGGGCATCTGGTGGATGGAATAGCATTTAAAAGACTTGAGTTCGTCCTTGACTTTCAGTAAGTAGGAATCATTTTTTCTCCGTTTTTCTTTATAAACGCCGTGAACTTGGTGCACAACTAGTTGGGAGTCAATGAAAATATTGGCCTTCTCAGCTCTTATTTCCGTAGCGAACTGAAGGCTAGCGATCATGGTTTTATACTTTGCCTCATTGTTGGAAGCTACAAACCCGAATCTAACTGTGCTCGGGGTCTGATCTCCCTATGGGCTTACTAGTAACAAACCTGCACCGGAACCCTTCTTGTTTGACGAGGCATCGACATGCAAGCTCCAGGTTAATAGGTCATCTAGTTTTTGCTCTGTCGATAGGTATTCGCTCGAGCTGGGAGAATCCGATGAGGGCACTTCCTCATCGGGCTGATACAAGAACTTCGAGATGAAATCTGCCAGCTCTTGGCCTTTGATGGTAGTTCAAGGTATGTACTTTAGGTCGAACTAGCTTAGCTTCATGGCCCATTGGATCAATCTACCCAACGATTCTGGCTTTTGAAAGATATTCCATAGTGGGTACTTTGTTAAAACCATGATCATGTGGGCTTGGAAATACAACCGCAATTTTTTAAATGCGGTTAGGAGAGCTAATGCTAGCTTCTCCATTTCTGGGTAACGCGTCTTCGTATCAAGTAGGCTCTTGCTTACATAGTAGACTGGCCATTGGATTTTCTCTTCTTCGCAAACCAAAGTTGTGCTAATTCCATACAACGAGATCGATAAATAGAGGAGTAATGACTTATCCGGGATTGGCTAGACAATAGTGGGGGTTGTCCCAGGTGCTTTTTTAGCTCTTGAAAGACATGTTCGCAATCATCTGTCCATTCAAACTCTTTGTTACCTTTCAACACTTCAAAGAAAGATAAAAACATGTTTGTGGCACGAGAAACAAATTTGTTGAGGGTAGCCACTCGCCCCGTCAGACATTGAACTTGCTTTGGTTTTGTTCGACTTTTCATACTTAACAATTCTTTGATTTTCTCTAGGTTTGCCTTAATTCCACGCTAGTTTACCATGGAACCTAAGAATTTTCCTGAACTGACTCCAAAATCGCACTTCAAAGAGGTAAGTTTCATTCGATACTTTCTCAAGATGTCGAAACATAACTTTGAAATGCTTGACATGATCGTCGACACTTTTCAATTTTACTAACATGTCGTCGATGTGGACTTCTATTGTCTTACCGATAAGATAGGTGAACATCGTGTTTATAAGTCACTGATAAGTGGCTTCGACATTCTCCAAACCAAATGGCATGACTTTATAGCAATAAATGCCTATATTCCTGATGAACAAGGTATGCTTCTCGTTAGGCTTGTATATCAGGTTTTGATTGTATCCCGAATAAGCGTCCATGAAACAAATAAGTTGATTCACGGAAGAGGGAAACTGCCCTTGAGGCCTGATTTATTCAGATCTATGAAGTCGATGCAAATTCTCAATTTGCCATTGGGCTTCTTGACGAGTACGAGATTGGCTAACCAATTGGGATATTTGACTTCCCTAATGAACTTTATTTCGAGAAGTTTGTCGACCTCCTTCTTAAGTGCTCTTGACCACTCTCCATCCATCACTCTTCTTTTCTGGTGAATAGGTCAGGGCTTAGGGTCGATGTTGATACGATGACGCATGACATCGGGATCTATCTCGGTCATGTCGGCGTGAGTCCATGCAAAGACATCTAGATTCTCTTTCAAAAATGCGACCAAGTAATCGCGTAACTTCCTTTCCAAGTTACTCCCAATTTTAAGAGTGCAAGTGAGGTTTTGTTTATCTACGGACACCTCACACAACTCTTCAATTGGACTAGCAAGAGGTTCATCCTTGTGCATGGGCAGATCAAGGGAATCTCCGGTTGTTTATGGATGCGATCTAAAACTGGAGGCCATCTCTTTTTTGGGTAGCTTGCTACTTCTCTGTGCAGGTCACGATGGATCGACTAAGTTTGCTGTGACGGTTGAGATTGAACAAATGAATAAAACAAGAGGGAGGCCCTCCTTCTAATACCAAAATGTTGATAAGAAAATCCGCACCAACCAGAGATACTCAGTTGACCACAATTGTAATCGGACAAGATGGGTGCATGACTTAGGAAAGTCAGCAAAAAATAAAATGTCTGGAATATACTCTAGAATCAAAAAATTAGCAAGCAGTGAAATGGAGTGAATATCAGAGGTGAGGGTTTTTAAATTTGTTCGGTCGAGCTTGGGTTCGTGCCTATGTCCACTGTTATGTTATTAAAAGTATTGAAACGATAATGAAAAATACAACAGAGGTTGGCCAGGAAACCGTGGCGCTAACCCTTTCTTTTTCTCTCTTTTCTTTTGTTGGGTGAACCAAAACAAAAATTATCCTTTTCCCCCTAAAAATCCCTCTCCCCTCTTTGCCAGTTCTTGCTCCTATTTATATGTCATAGGAAAGGGGTTATGATTTTGGTTTGTGTCAGGGGCAACGTCACGGCTGA
>WYDK02055217.1:0-11894 GCA_009867345.2 Toxicodendron radicans | reverse complement strand
CAGTTCTTGCTCCTATTTATATGTCATAGGAAAGGGGTTATGATTTTGGTTTGTGTCAGGGGCAACGTCACGGCTGAGCAACGGTTGTCTGTGCGCTTGCACGGTAGTGGGATGATGGAAGAACTGCAGTGGGATGATGGTAGAACTACAATGGAGTGATGGTGGACGACTTCTCCTGACGTTATGCCTATGCCAAGCTTTTATGTGATGATGATGTTGATCAAGCAGGTTGTTGCATGGCGGACACGCAGAGCCTACTCGTACGTTGATTAAGGATAATGTTTTCAGATGTATGAGACACATGTGATTATGATGATTTGGTCAGGTGATGACACAATCCAATGGGTGGTTCAGCGATTTGTATGGCTCGAGCTTGTATGGGGCATGACAACCTATCTCGTTTCCCTAACACATTGTTCGCATTCGCGAGGTTTAAGCTTGGGATTCAGCCAAGCCCGAGTGAATGGTTTTTCCCCGCCCAACATCTATAATCACTTTGATAATCAAGAAAAAGGTAAATATGACTTACCTAGCTTATGGTATATCTTAATTAATTACGTCCATGTTCTTATAATTTTAAAATTATCAGAAAAATCTTCAGCTTGAAATATTGTTCACAATTAAATACAAAAACTTCTATTACTTATTGATTTGATTATGAAAACTAACCTTGAAAATAAAATTATATATGAATCGCGAATTTTAAGGCAATCTGCCATAAAACTTGTTAGTAAAGCCTTTGACTGAGGAAAAATGAAACCTAAGAAATTTCAAAAGATTTTGTAAGTCTAGGGTAGCCATCACAGGATTAACATAACTCTGCCCCAGAAGAATTAATTAATGGAAGACTTACAACAAAATTACTATATAATAAAGAAATTATATATAAAAAGACGACTTCTATGTCACCATAGTGTTGTTTTTATGCCTTTGTCAGAAGTGATAGAAAATATTGTGCATAATTACATAATAAAAAAGAGATATTTAATTATTTATCAAATTAATAAATTAGGATTGGATCAGTAAGAAGCATGTTACATCAAGGCACCACGAGCTTCTTGCATACATTAAATTCACACAGGACTTGACCTTAATTTGCATTATAATTAAAACTTTTCCATGAATTCCACGTTTTAAGTCAAAGTCATAGTTGATAAGAAAATCAAATAAACTTTTTTTCTGGTAGGTAATGGTAGTTGTTGTGTTGGAATTATTTGCCAAACTTATACAATCATAATGAGAAAAGCCTTATTATTCTAACAATATGTTTGAATCAGTGACCACTTAGAAATTGCTTGGCCAATGTTCACATATTTGACTTGAATGGCTGCCCATCTTCCTTGCAATTTCAAGATTCCAATTGTCGGTTTGCCTATTTTGTGTTAAAATAAGGGACCCATTGAATTACCCAATTTTGTTGTTAGCTTCATATCTTTCTTGTCTTTTGCTTTTCTCCTTTTCTCACCACTCATTTCAGTTCGGTGGCTGGCTCCACTTGGACCACTTCTGACAATAAAATTGATTATATATATCTCTTTTTACGTTGCGTATTTACGATCATCACGAACGAGTGTGTCTTTATACAAATTGATATAGGAAATGTACATGTTTAACATATTATTTATTCTAATTTAATTAAATTTTTTTAATTATATTGAAAACATCAATTTGTTTTTGGTAAACTCATTAATTATCTCTTTTGAAACTTGAACAGAAGACGTCTTGGTATAACTAACCTAAATAATTAAAATTAAAGGTAAAGAACTTGTCATACGATCAAAGAGGAGAGGTAAAACATCAATTTTTATAGATGATTTTATATAAAAATTTTGTACATATAATATTCTCATAAACAACATTGACGAATGATGTTGATTCATGTTTTTGTTTTATTTTTTAAGTAGCAATGTAATGGATAAGATAATGGATATACGCATAAAGATATTATCAAATTTGCAATATAAAAAACATTTATAATTTTATAGACCGAAATCTCATTTTATAATCAATTATTCAATTCTAATCAATTAATTACATGCTTAATTAATCAATTAATCAATTTTCAATTATAGTCACACGCTCAATTTAATTAATTCTAACCAATAGATCGATTAATCAATTTTTCGATTCTAATCAATTAATCGCATGATCAATTAATCAATTAATCGATTAATCAATTTTTCAATTCTAATCAATTAATCACACTCTCAATTAATCAATTAATCAATTTTCAATTATAATCATATGTTCAATTTAACATATTCTAATCAATTGATCGATTAATCAATTATTCAATTCTAATCAATTAATCACACACTCTATCAATCAATTAATCGATTAATCAATTCTTCAATTCTAATTAATTAATTAATCACACGGTCAAGTAATCAATTCTTCAAATTTCAATTATAATCACACGCTTAATTTAATCAATTCTAATTAATTGATTGATAATCAATTAATCACACGCTCAATTAATTAATTCTAATCAATTTATTATAAATTGATTAAGATTTAAGTGATTAGAATTTATTAGAATTGTTATAAGTAAAATTGATTATAATTGAATAATTAATTGATTGATTAATTGATTATAATTAGAATTAATTATAATTGATTACCAATCCCCAATCAAAACCACTCACAATTAAAGTGACCAATCCACCAATAAAAACCGATGTCAATTACTTCGCAGGGGGGAAAATGCAAGTTGTTCTCCAGGCCACGTGTTGTTATGCATACGGATTACTTCACCAGTAAGCACTCAGATGACATGCCATGTGATGCGTCACATGTGAACTACTTCACACATAAGTTTACCTTTGCAATACTATATAAAGGGCTCTCTTACTCTTGTTAAGGGATCCTTGGGCAATCTTTCTCTTGTATCCGTAAAAGTGAGAACCCCTATAGAGGGCAATAATATAACAGTATACGTAAGATTAACATCTCGCTTCCAAACCACTTTAAAAACTCTTTATGTTCTTGATATTTTGCTTTCCATTTTCAGCACTATTCACAGTCCTGGGTTGGTCCCCTAAGGACCCTTGCACAAATTTCACACACGATATTTGCATACTTCTTGTTGGTGTGAAAACTCGCATCAACAACATTGGATTTAGATAAAAAAATAAAATACCAAGTTAAAAAAGGAATTAATATAAACAGCATTTGATTTAAGTAAATAAAATAGATAATATGCATTGATATCATTAAAAACTAAATTTTAAATAAACTAAAAATATTAAAAAAAATAAACATTAAGATATAATTTTTATATTTTTTTCATGTAAGTTCTTTATACAAGGTAAGTTATGATTTATTTTTCTTGATAATTTTTATGAAATTATAATATTTTCTAGATCATTAAGTGATACCTTTTATTAATACATGTGTTGTGTGAGTTTTTTCCACCATGAGCTCACGCGTTTCAAGCTCGCCATATTGAGCTTGTCATCTTGAGCTCGTCAATTTAAGCTCGTCTCCAAGAAGAGTCTGACTGAGTATAGACGAGCCCGACAAATTCAGAGGTCGTTGATAAGCTCGTCAAATTGGTGTATTCGATGAGGTCTACTAAAGGGCTTGCTTGCCTCAGATTCAATCCGACTCAATAAAGAGCCCGACTGGATAGATGAGTCCGACAGATAGATGAGCTAGACCAGATAGTGGCTCGACAGATAGATGAGCCCGACTGGATACATGAGCCTGATAGATTCAGGAAGCTCACCCAAATCAGCCTGCCCAGTAAAACCGCCAATCATCACAACAGGTCGACATCAAACTCTGGTCGCCACAATAAAAGGTGTTCAACGAAATCACAGCTAGCTGATATGATAAATATTATCCCTTGATGATAGGGATGTGATCGGATTCAAATTTCATATCCTCATCCAATCCCATAAAATTCGGGATTATCTTCCTTGTTGAGACGGAATTCCATTTTAGTTTAACTTACCTTGTATAAGAAAACACTATAAAAACCCTTGTTGACATGAAAAAGGGGGATTTCGGGAGGGTTACAAATTATTCAATAAAAGCATTATAGTTACAGTGGACGTAGGCTCTCAGTATAGAGGCTGAACCACTTTAAAAATCTCTTGCCTCTTTACTTATTCTTTACTTATTTGCTCTAATTATTGTTGATTATTACCCATTGTTGGTTATTCTAAACCACGTACACATCCGTTCCGGTTTCGATCAAGGTCAACCGGATCTCTCTGGTTGGTGCGAATTTTTGCATCAACAACATGTAACTTTTTTTTTAACATAATATCTCATATATCATATTGTAACATTAAACTTTAACTTATAATATAAATTTTCCATTATATGTATCTCGAAAAGATCATTATTTACTCATGAAATATTATAGCATTTTCTCTAGGACATATTTGATAAATAAAAAATTGATAGTTGAATTTGATACTGTCAATTCAACAACAAATAAAATCAAAACATACTACAAAACATTTTTTCAAGGAAAGATTTTGCCCCTCTTGGACAATGTTCTGGTGCAAAATAGGCTCAAAGTAATGACAGTTTAACCTCCAGGATACAATAACTTGTAAGTTTCATAAAGGTAAACTCCCAAATAGAACTCTAAAACTGCTGCAGTCTTTAGAACAAACTCTCTCTTATAATTGGTGAGACACAAATTTTAGGGAAAATACTAAAAAGGTGTTGAGGGTTGTTGATACGAAAATTCGCACCAACCAGAGTGATCCGATTGACCCTGTTGGAATCAAAACGGCTGTGCACGTAATTACGGATAGTTAGCAAAGAATGAAAAATAATGCGATTAAGAATATCGAAAACCCAATAACACAAAGAACACACAAGGTTTTAAAGTGGTTCAGCCTCTATATTGAATGTCTATGTCCACTGTAGCTATAATGCTTTTATTGAATATTTTGTAACCCCTTTACAATAATGAGTTAGGGTATATATAGTGTTACAGTTTGAATCGAAAGTTCATCCAATATGGAATTACAGTTTGAAAAGGAAAGAAATCCTGAAATTCTGGGGATTGGGCGATCAATATAGAAATTGAATCTGGTCATTATCCCGAATTTTGGGGAATAAAGATAATCGTATCTGCTAGCTGTTATACTGGCGAGCTTATTTGCTCTGGCGACCTGGAGTTTCTCGTCGAGCTTCCTCTGATTAAATTGAGCCCTTCTACTAGCGAGCTCTTATGAGAAATCATTTGACGTCGGGCACAATTTGAATCGGCTCACTCCAGATCCCTTTGTCTTCTTCACCAGTGTCCGACTTATGTGGACTCTTTGCAAAAACCTCGCGCAACATCTACCCCCAGTGTTTGGAGGTCGATGTTGGGCTTCAAATACTATTGTCAATTAAGTTTGCTATCTCGAGATAATGAATTGTCTATCCTAACGACTGTCAGGCTGTCTCGTCTCATTTAGTGTAGTTGTTTCCTTAATTGCTCTGATGGCTGGCCATGTCACTTCGTGTCAGCAGTTATCATTATAAGGCTCGACGGTTGTGCTTCTTTCTCGAATCTTTGACAAGTGCCCCTATCGTGCGGCTCCGATCGTCTCCACGATGGAGGGTCAGAATTGCTCATCCAAATCAACAGTCGAGATCAATTCCTGCCCCTTTTGAATTTTATTATAAATAGGGGCCTTCTTTTCCATTTTTACTATTCCCTCACTGTTGTCTCTCTTTTGCAAAAAAAAACTTCTTTGTTCCCGCAACCTCTCGAGCAATCTCCTCCGGTGGTTCGAATCTCTAATCTTTTTCGGTGAGTACCTTTCTCTTAGTCTCTTTTTTCTTTTTTCCTGCTGTTATTTACATTTTCATGGTTGCCGTTTTGCTAGTAGTTATGACAGACTAGCATGCTTAGCTCTTGTAAGGGTAGCCTTTACGATTTCCTTGGGTTTCTCCCTGAGAAATTAGTCGGAAAGAGACCAACCGATCGTCGGGTTCCGTTATTGGAATCTGGGTTTTAGGATTAGAATCATTAGGCTCGTCACAATCTTAACAAGCTCAACGTCGGGCTCTCTTAGGCGCTTGATTCGCATACAAGTGTCTATGTTTTTGGCTTATGAGCTCGACAGTAACACTTGTTTATTTTCTTTTCAGGTGTCTAAGTTACTACGATGATGTCGAAGTCCATCTCTAGCTCCAATGTTGATGCGCTTTTTGGGGATAAAGATACCCGCTCAAACACAGGCTCCAATAATCAGTTTGACTACTCCCTAGATGTTATTGCACTGCTAACTCCTATAGCCTTGAAAAAATAACCTTCATCCTCGATTACTGAGGAATACCTCACCCGAATTAACAGCCAATACTCGATAGAAACCCCTCTCATGCTTCCTATGGGGTATTTAAGGAAAATGCCCCCGGCGGGTTGGTCTGCCATTTCTGAAACAATACTTAGAAGTGGGCTCTCTATTCCCCCACATCCTTTTTCTTTTTAGCGTTGTCGACTATTACAACGTCGTCCCGCTCCAACTTTCAGCGAACTCATACCTGATCGTAATCAAGTTGTTTATCGCCTTTCAAATTTATGACTTGGTGATCTCACCATAGATGAGCTCGCCTTCTTGTACAAACTCAAGAAGGGTCAAGACGATACCTTTTACTTGTCGAAGACCGATAGGAGGAACTTTAATGGGCTTCCTAAAATACCGAAAAAAATAAAGAATTTTGGAACTCTGATTACTTCTTTTTTGCTTGCGACAGTGGTGGTGTTTTTAAACCGGATGCATGTAAGCTTGCCTTTTGTTTTTCTGCAACGTTACTCATCACTCATTCATTCATCATTTTTATTTCTAAACTTTTTCCTTCTTTCTCAGTGAACCACGACAAGAATTTGCCCCCAAGCCTCGACACTTCCCACCTCGCTCGCTTTAGTGCATTGCCCGAAAATCAACGAGAGATCGTGTAACTCGTCAACCTCTCTAATCTAGTTTTATTTCGGTTCACCCCAGAGACCACCAAATTCACATTCGTTTACATCTACTTACCCCTCAAAATGAGGAGTAAGTTGCCCGCCCGAACATATTTCCTTACTATTTGAATGCTCGCCTGTTATTGACTTGCGGGCTATATTTGTAGGAATGAAGATCGCCATTAGGCTAGGCACTTATGACAATAAATCGGCCCAAAAGAAAAGCGGGGTCTCGGCTGGGGGAATTAACATTGGCCCTAAGCCAAAATCGACTGCCCCTGAGGTCCCCGCTACTCCAACATCCGCAATTGTCGCTCTGACAGGCTCAGCTACCTAAGGAATGGCCAGAGTGAAAAGGTTCAAGGGCGAGCATCAAGGTTCCCTGAGTTCAAAAACGGCGGCCAAAGAGACCACCGTAGGCCCAAGGAAGAAAATTGTAATTAAAGACCCATCGAGCTTCTAGGGCCATAGCTTGAAGTCTTTAAAAACCATAGAGAAAGGAAAATGAGCAAAAACTTCCAGCTCATTCTCCAGAACAGCTCGACGAAAAGGAGTTGGATGCACTCATCCTCACATTTCTTGAAAAGATCGCCACCGGGGCGAGGGTGACGATGAAGTCGGTCACCAATAAACTCATGCATGATTTCAAGAATCTTCCCACTCAAAACCAACTTACAATACGGCTAGGGTAATGAGTAAGGTAGAAAAACTTACCGACCCCGCCCCTTTACACTTTCTCACCGTCGTGCTTCTTATTAATAATTTGCTATCTTTCAGGCGTACTGCATGATCTCCCTCCTCTATAATCAACATTATGAAACTTTTGAGGCCCCTAGTAAGACTATTGACGCGACCCTACATTCAAAGGATGAAGCATGGGAGAAAGTCCAAGGCCTTCAAAAACAAATGAAAATGTTAAAAACCGAGCTGGCGGCCTCTAAAAAATTCGATGAGGAGGCGAGGAGAGAATTCGAGGATAAGCTCGCAGCTTCTAAGGCTATGAGGAATTAAGCTATTGCCGAGAAGGACGCTTTTGGAGTCGAGATAGGGAAACTTGTGGTTGGAAACAAGAAACTTGCGGCTGATCTGAAAAAATCTTAATCCTGCATGTTTTTTTTAGACAAATACTTGAATGATAGATCGCACAACCAGTTTAACATTAAACAATCGTATGGCAAGAAAAAGGTCAAAGTGGTCGGCCTCAGAGCCACCGTTAGGGAGGCCAAAAAAAGGTACGACGTCAACCTCTGGGAGACGTCGCTAAATCTCGTGACCATGATGTTCAAGGCAGACCCCGATAGAGATTTCTCTTTTCTGCCAAAACAATATCGGACCAAGATTGACCGGCTTCGATGCGAAGCTTCTAGGGGTACGTTTGTGTAGCCGGAGGATAATGAGCCCGAAGTTAAGGAGCTCAACTTTGAGAGTAGTGAATCAAGGGAGGACGTAGATGATGACTTAGTCGACGATGGCCTAGAATCGACAAACACTGCTGCTCTTTCTCAGCCCACCCTGGGAGATGGGGGCGCCAATATTCTTGTTGCTTAATTTGTTTTTTGTACTTCATTTTTGTTTTTCTTTTGTGTAATTGCTCGCTTTTTGCGAGCTTATCTCGATGAAATCAAACTTTTTCGTTCGATTGATCTTTCCCTTAAGCTTTATGATTATTTTTTAATGTTCGAACTATCGTGTTCCTTCGGAGTCAATTTGTTTTATCTTGGATTTGCCTGGAGATTTTTCTCAAAATTTTCTAAGCAATGAAAAAGATCTTGGATCTTGCGACGACTTTTATAATTTTCACCTTTAAGTCTAGGTCGCCAAGTTACGTCAATCTTTTCTCAAAGTATTTTTTTCGGTTAAATTCTCGAGATACGGATCACCTGTTTTCGGGCAACTAGCCAATGAGGTCATCTTTGGGGTGGTTAATATCGTTCCGCCGAGCGAGCTCAGACTTCGGATTATTTATGCTAGAGCTCATCTTGGGTGCGATTAATACCATTTTTCCGATCGAGTTGTAACTTGCAATAGTGGCCCGTCTTTTGGCATGGTTAAAACCATTTCATCGAGCGAGCTTTGTACTTTAAATATTTTACGCGAATTTAAATGGAGTACACAATTTTAACTAAATGACTTTATTTATTGTTGATAGGGGGCGGACTCCACCCAATTACAATGAGAAAGAAAACTAATAAAATTAAAAATTAAATCGAGTTGGGATTACTGATAGTACCTCCTTCAGTGCTCAGCATTCCAAGCTCGCATTATCACCGTTCCATTCAGATATTCTAAGTGGAACGTTCATAACTTGATTTTTTCAGAAATTCTGAATGGGCCTTCCCACTTTGGGCTGAGCACCCCCTAACTCGACTCTTTTATAGCGGGGACTACTTTTCTTAGTACCAGGTCTCCCTTCTCAAACTCTCGATTTTTGACCTTGGAGTCAAAATATCGCTTAGCTCACTATTGGTAAGAGGTGAGCCTTATTTGTGACTTTGCCCGATGCTCATCTATCAAATCAAGCCTTAGCCTCCAAAGGGAATCATTAATATCTCCATCGAACATCTCCCTTCTGAAAGTTTTTACCTCGACTTCGACCAAAGCCATTGCTTTACAACCATAGGCAAGCGAGAATAGGGTCTCTCCAGTAGAAGTTCTCGCTGTGGTTCTATAATACCACAAAACTTCGAGCAGGTCATCTACCCATCTCCATTTTAAAGCGTCGAGCTTCTTCTTTAGGGTTTGCTTAATTATCTTGTTCACGGCCTCGACCCGCCCATTTGTTTGAGGTCAATACATGGCTGAGAAACTCTTCTTAATACCAAACCCTTCACAAAAAGAAATGAACTCCCCACTGTCAAACTGTTTCCCATTGTCTATTATGATAGTGTGAGGGAGCCCGAATCTACAGATGATGTTTTTGTAGATGAAGTCTTTCATCCTGCTTGATGTTTCTGTGGCTAAGGGCTCGCCTTTTACCTACTTGGTTAAATAATCAACTGCCACTATGAGAAACTTAACCCCGCCTTTTCCTTGGGGTAGCAGGCCCACCAGGTCGATGTCCTAAACCGTAAAAGGCCATGGGCTGGTTAGGGTGGTGAGCTCTTGCAGTGGTGCCCACTAAATATCTGAGAACCTTTGGCATTTTTCATATTTTCGGACAAAGTCCACTACATCTTCATATACGATTGGCCAATAGTACCTTTGGCACAATACTTTATAAGCAAGAGATCGTCCCCCGAGTGGTTCCCGCATATTCCTTCATGGATTTCTTTAAGGATGTAGTCTGCATCTTCTCTATCAACACACTTTAGCAGCGGGTATCATATCCCCGTTTGTACAGTTGATTATTAATAAATACATAGTGGGCTGATTTCGCCCACAAGGTGCGGGCCTCATTCTTATCTTCGGGCAACTAGTCATCCTCTAAGTAGGCCTTGATTGGATCCGTTCAATTGTATCGGCAAACTATCTCCATTATTCCTTCCGTCGAACTGATACTTGAAATTGAGAGGGATCTAACTGGAGCCGATTCAATATGTTCATCTTTCATAGAGGAGGCCAAACGGGCTACAGCATCGGCCACTGAATTTTTGCTCCTTTGGAATCTGCTGATTCTTATAACTTTTTAAGGGCTCTAGCTCAAGCTTCACCCTCTGCAAATAGGCAGTCACTCTCTCTTCTTTAGCCTGATATTCTCCCGTCACTTAGTTTACTACAAGCTGCGAGTCACTCAGGATTATGAGCGACTCAGCACCTATTTTTTTTGCCAGCTCAATGCCCGCTAGGAGGGTTTCATACTTTGCCTCATTGTTGGATACGACGAACTCGAATCTAACTACAACTTAAAATTTTGATCCCTCAGGGCTTTCTAATAACAATCTGACTCTAGCCCCATTCTCATTCGAGGATCCATCTACATGTAACTTCCACTGCCAGTTCGACTCAGCCTTAGCTATTTTTTAGGTGATAGTCTCGTCGTCGTTTGGGTCCATGGTCACCAACTCCTCCCTTAGCTGATAAGAAAATTCAGAAATAAAATCAGCTAAGGCATGATCTTTGATCACTGTACTCGGCAAATATTCACATTGTGCTGGCTTAACTCTAGCGACCACTGAATCAGTCTGTCCGACGCTTCGGGCTTTTGGAGCACTTTTCTCAACGGGAAGTTTGTCAAGACATGGATTGTGTGCGCCTAGAAATAAGGTCAAACCTTCCTTGATGCCAATATTAAAGCCATGACCAATTTCTCCATCTCTGGGTACCTTGTCTCCACATTAACCAATCTTTAACTTACATAATAGATCGGGCACTCGGTGCCCACCTCTTCTCTTATTAACCCTGCACTTACGGCGAAGAATGACACCGCCAAATATAACAACAAAGCTCGCCAAGAATAGGCTTCGACAAAAGATGTGGCTAGCCGAGGTGTTTCTTCAGTTCTTGGAAAGCTCGTTCGCACTCCTCGGTCCATTAGAACTTCTTATTTCCCTTTAGTGTCTCAAAGAATGGCACACACTTATCCGTTGCCTTTGAAACGAATCGGTTAAGAGCGGCCACTAGCCCTACCAGGCTCTGTACTTGCTTGATCTTCATCGGGCTTTCATGCTTATCAGTGCCTGAATTTCGTTGGGGTTAGCCTCAATACCTCATTGATTCACCATGAACCCTAGGAACTTGCTTGAGTTTACACCGAATGCGCACTTGAGTAGGTTTAGGAGCATTTGGTACTTTCTGAGGACCTCAAACATTTCTTCCAAGTGCCTGTTATGATCAACAACCTCTTTTGATTTGACGAGCATGTCGTCAACATATACTGTTGTGAAAATCTGCAAGTGTATGGAATCGTGCAAGTAATAAAGACCGAGTAAACGGATGTCGAACCCTAGGGAATTACTATATACCAATTACCAAAATAAACTATCCTATTACTATTTGATTAATCTAAATTTTATCAAGAGAAATTTAAACTAAACTA
>WYDK02055196.1:0-12968 GCA_009867345.2 Toxicodendron radicans | reverse complement strand
AATATTCCTATTACCCAGGTAATCTAACTTTCCCTTAATCTTTTATTCCCATTAATCTTTTATTACCTGAACCAAACGCACCCTTAAGATTCAGCGTATCTAACCTTGTGTGCATTGAAGCCCCACTTCTGTATTTTTCTTTATATTATTATTATTTTTTTTTTACTAATATATTTACTTAAAATACATATAATGTAAACAAAAAATACCTTTTTTTTCTGTGATAAAAAATATGATATATGAAGTTAATTTGGCAGGATCACATTATTAATGTGATCAAAATACTTACTCTATTGGGTGATATATATCTATGATAAAATTTCTTTTAAATTCTCTCTTATTTGTGTTACTAAGCTACTATCTTAAATATATATTGTATTAAATATTGTATCCAACCATTGAAATACTAAATATATACTTATTGATGTTTTTATCGCATCAACACCCTAACTCATGGGTTGAGAGAATTTGTTAGCTGTTAATGGTACTCATGGGATCTTGCCAAAGGATAAATCCTTGGTTCAAGTCACCATGGGGGAGGCGACCCATCACTGGCCAAAAAGTTGTCTTAACAGCTTACAAATCCTCCCGGCCAATTAGTTTAATGATACTCATGGAACCTTGTTAAAAGATAAATCATTGATTCGAGTCACATCACGAGGAAGGCGACCCATCATGAACCAAAAAGTTGTTTTAATTAATAGTTAACAAATCCTTATCGTAGGTTTTTTTTTTATTTTTTTTTAGAGAAGTGAATGAATTTTTCTTTAAAATTAAAATGACATTTCAAACAATGAAGAGCACATATATTTGTGTGGTTACTGCCTTACTGGTTACCTGTTATTATCTCGCATTTAAAACATATTAAAATGTACCCAATATAGCTATCACAACATTTTTCACATGCCATGCAAATAAATACTGATCAGTTCAGTCCCCTCTGTATAGTTCTTTTGTCTTCTGTTCAGTGCTTCATTTAAACACGATGAAAATGAAGTTTCTTCTCTGAAATCAATAAAACAGGTCAGAAAGTGATAGTGAACCAAAACGCCAAAACCTTAATTGTTCATTACAAAGGGAAACCTACCTCTGGGCCACTTCTCATTAGATCAGCCATTCATACATCACACTCAATACAACTCATCGCCCAATTTTTGTAGGCCCAGGGAGGTAGCCAGTAAGGACAGACTCAATAATGAAACTTATAAGCGTCAAAGGTTAAAATAATAATTAACATAAATAAAAATAAAAAATAAACACAAATATTTATATCAATAAAATTCTTATTAATTAATACATTTATAATTAAATATTAGGATCATAATCTAAAATTCGGGGACGTAAACCTGGATCCATAAAAATATCTCGCAAATCAACATCCACATTTTTTCTTAAATCATCAATATTTTTCTCTTGTTGAGATGATGAGATCATTGTTGACTTCTTTTTTAAATATCTCTTTCTACTATTTCCAAACAACAATATATTATTACTTGAAAAAAAAAATGTAACAAATAAATTATATATTCAATATAAACTAAACTAACATGTATAATAATTTTAAACATGAAAATTAAATAAATGAACTTAAATTGCGGTAAGAAATTAAACAAGCATTCAAAATAAATAATATTTCACAAAAATGCTTGATCTACATTCTGTAAGTCATTAAACATGTCAGTAAACTATATGTAAATTCAGCTAATTAGCTCCTTAATTTCAATTGTATATCATTGTTTAATCTCATATTTATGATCTAAAGTTACATATAGTTCGAATGATATAAATTCATTCTAATGTTATAAATCAAAACAACAAAAGAAATTTAATTCTAAAAGCTTTAATCTTTTTTTTTTTTTTTTTTTGCTTCATCATTTTTTTTCCAGTAAGATTATTTTTTCTTTATTGAGAGTTCTTATCTTCTTGATACAAGAACAAGAAGTCAACAACTCATTTCTTCCTCTTGCTTGACAGCTCAATAAATTAAAATACACTTAGAAGATAAAAAGTAACAGTCAAGCACAAAACTACAGCAACATGTCAACAACCTCACCAGTTATGTAGAAAAAAAAATTCTATAGGTGCTTGAAGAAACATTGTGAAAGCTAATTAAAGTTACCCATGAGCACAACACTATAAAGGATTTTCTAGATAACTTAATTGAAATTAATTAAACAAAACTCAATAATTGAATTAAGTAAAAAAATGAAATCAACAACTATTCTTACTGTTAAAAGAGATTATGAAAACAGTGACGATTCTTCAATTTAGTGGTGGGGCATGCTGGGGCTGGGGAAGAGAAAAATAGGGATTGAAGAGATGGAGTGGGGCATGCAGGGCAAGAGAACAAATTGGGGGGAAAATGGGGAAAGATATTATTAGAGAAAGTAAAAAATTTAATTAATTTTGTAATTTAATTTTGTTATGGGGCAAGATTGAATTTTTTTTTTTTAAATAAAACCCAAGTGGGGTCATTTGACCCCATGTGGGTCAGTCCCTGGTAGCCAAAGACTCATTTTAAGGGGTCAAGACGTTAATTAAACTTAACAATATAATTTTAAATAATTTTATAATAAATATTATATTGGGTATAAGTTATACAAAAATATGAGTATTTATCTATAATACTCTTTATAATTAATATATTTATGATTGTGTTTGATGATATGTAATAAATTTATAATACTTTAATGACTCATGGCTTGTCTTGAGGTAGGAATGTTGTTGTGTATAATTGTTCTTGGTCTTGTTTAGGTTATCTTTTTTTTGGATCCTTTCCTAGGGCATGTCTTGTGGTAGGATGTATTTGTCTTTTTATCCCTTTGCTTGCTCCTCTCCTCTTGTCTCATATCTTTTGAGTGCTTTAGATGGACAATCAAAAGGAGGTTAGGTTCTCAATCTTCTAGGCTTGTATTTTTGTTTATTTCCCAAGGCCCGTCTTGAGGTAGTATGTTTGGTTTTTTTTTTTTTGGCCTCTCTGTACATTATTTCTCTCTCCTATGATATTACTTACTTACAAAAAAAAAAAAAAAAACTAAGAAAATTTACTAATGTACAAGCCAAAACAAATAACAAGACCTCCAAATTAAATTATAATCAAATTTTTATTAATAAAATATTTAGAGATTTATCTAGTTTTTATAATAAAATATTATAACCTTTGTTGTAATTTCATTTTTATGTTTCGAACCCTTAAAATAAGGCATCAAAATAAGAATTTTTCATTTTTTTTTTCTTAACCTCAACATTTTGATATTACTCCATTTGTGGATAGTCTAGATGGTTAGAATAAATTAGAGATAATATTGATAGACGCACGGTCTCAGGTTTAATTATCCATCTAAGTATCCGAAGATATACAAACTTTCTTCATTTTGTTCTTTGTAATTAAATAATAGATATAAAATTTATTTTATAATTTACTAAATATATTTGTGGGATTTTTTTTTTGTAAAAATTAAAAAATTTAATTTAATATATTTGATGAATTTAAAAATTAATTTCTTATATATATACCCACACCCCCACCACCCCCCTTTAAAAATTAATTTCATATATATATACCCCCACACAGCCACACAGCGAACCCCCACCCCCCTGTCCGTCCGTCCGTGGGCCCAGGATTGCCGTTTCCTACTTTCCTTTTGAAGCCGAAAACAATTTCATCACAAGAATTTTTAGGCTTCATCCGTTCAAATTCAGGTTGATCATTCTTTTATGTCCAAGTGATTTGTTGAATGACAAGTTTTATAAAATATAATATATTTTTATTAACTCAATTGGTCTCAAATTTTAGGAATAAAACTTGGATGGGTCATGGGACTACCTTTCTAAACAGTTAATATTTTCTAATTTATTATATGCTATTTAACCTAATTTAATTTTTTTTTTAAAATGACCCTCATTTTACACAAAACTACACATATATTAAGTTCCTTATTTTTTTTTTTCCTGAGAAAAGAGAACCACTGGTTACCAAGGATAAAACACTCAAATAACAATAGCCCAATACTTAAAAAAATCACAGTTTTCATTTGAAATTCAATAACCACTTCACATTTTCTTCTATTATCTACTATAAGCTTTCTAAAACTTCATCTCTTTTCATTCCCTTTCCTAATTTTCTCAGCAACCAAACGTATCACCAATGAGGAAGATAGGAAAAAAGACATATACACCAAACGTATTGTATTCCTTTCAAAGACCCACTTAAAATTTCCCTTTCCTCCATTTCTTCAACAACCAGACAAGCCACCCAACAAGGAAAAGAGAACAAAGCAAATCAATTAAGCACCTGACGAGCTAATTTTCGGTAAGCCGCCTTAATTTCTTTGCTACTGGCTGACTTCGGAACCTCAAGAGTGGCATAGTAATCACCAGAAGCAACCACCATATATGAGCCAAAACGAAGCGTAAAGCCCCTCACATTATTGAGCTTCCAAACACCAAACGGAAAAGAAGTAGCAGTTAAAATAACATAAGCAAAGCTCTTATGGGACCTGAGGTGGGTCATAATACCATTGAAGAAACACGAAGAATAAGCAGAATGGTTTGAATAAGGGAAGTTAAGAAGAGGAATAAAGAGAACAAGTAGTGGAAGTTGAAGCCATTGAAATGAAAGAAATGTAATAAAAGTGTTTGATAAATTGTCTAAGAGAAGAAATATTTGGATTTCATCATAATTTAGTGTGAGACACAAAGAAGAAGAAAATCGTAATCTTGTAAAGGGCAATCTGATAAAATAATATCTAAGTAATACATAATTAATGTAAACCAAACACCTTTAACTATTTATACATTTTTCACAAATTAAACACAATAATAATTTGTACCAATAATCTTTATTATTATTCTATCTTACGGATAATTCTATATTTTTAATAATAAAACATTTCTTAAACCAAACATCTCCTTAGATTAAGTCAAGTGGTAATTATACTTATTGGTGCATGCGTAGTTATCTAAAAGTAATTATCGAGACTCAATCCCACCAATCAACAATCCACTCTACCAAACGTAGAAATCACTCAATATGTAATAACTTCATCAAAACACAGGATACTATAGCCGACAAATTATATGCAGTTCTCAACAAAATATCTGATATATGGGATTCAAACCCAATTCTACAGCAAAATTTGAAAGAATTCAACAGTTGAGATTATAGATATGCACTTTTATCTATTGGAGTAATGTTATACTTACAACTGAGTTATACAACCAGAAAAAAATTGTACAAAATTCATGTAAAATGACTACTTTGTCCTATGTTTTTTGTCTAGTTGTATGACTCAGTTGTAAGCATAACATTACTCTTTTAGAAATGTCATTATATTAGTAAATAATGTCCATGTTTGTTTAGCTTTTCTCTACCCTATCCAATTCTATTATCCTATTTGAACAGTAAAATACAAGTTTGTTTTAATATTAAAAAAATTTAATCCAAAATCCTATTATATTCAAAACATTTTTCCAAATTCAAATCAAAACATTTTCCCAACTCTATTCCACTAAAATAAAAGTTTTAAAAATTAACGAATAAACCCCCACCAACAAGAAGACAGGCCGGCCGTGCGCCGTTTGATTGCCAACGGCTAACTGTCCTCTTGAGTGGGTGGAGATGTATTCGTTAATTTTCAAACATTTATTGTGGGGGTGTTTAGATAATTTAACAAATATAGAGGGTTAAAAAACAATCTAAATATTTCCAGATACACCAAATAACCTTAAAAACATTTTTCAAAAAATGTACCAAACACAATTTTCATATACAAATCCAATTCTATTTCATTCAACTCAACTCAACTCAAAACACATTATCTTATTTTCTTCTCTTTCCTCTTTTCTCTCTTCAAATTATTTTATTTTCTCTCTCATTGTTGCTTATTATTGTTTATTTTCTCCAATTTATATATCTAATATAATCCTGAAGCACTTGCTATTTGAGAGCCACATAGGATTTCAAAAGCTCTATAATTACTGCAAGTGTCTGCATGTTATTGATTTAGGCTATTTTGTATTATTAATAACATATATCTATATAACTACATACATTCAATGTTTTGTAGATAGTTGGAAGATGAAAGATGGAAGGTTGGAAATTAAAGATAATTGGGAGTTAAGTCATTGAATTGGAGGTGATTATGGTGATTTAATTGGATTAAAAGATAAATTATGAATATGAAAAGGTGGAGTATGTGAAGAGTAATTGTATATAAATGTCTCTTATAGTCATTCATCACATATTTTTTTATCTTCATCCATTCTATTGAGAGAAAATACTAACTAGAGAAATGTGTTCTTTTTAGAGGAGCTTGGATTGAACAATTTGGGTAGAGTTGTTGTCAACCAAACAACGAAACTGTTGGTTGTTGTATCCTGGAGGGAACGGATTAAAGCGTTTATCTACTACACCGGTTATTTAAGTTTTGCTAATCGTAGATGGCTCAAATGTCCTTAAAGAAAGCGAGATATTCGCGCCTCAACCTTTTAGTTTTTCGTATAATCTATATCTATATATCTAATCTATATATCTATATATAATCCTGAAACACTTGCTATTTGAGCGCCACATAAGATTTCAGAAGCTCTATAATTACTGCTACATTCAATGTTTTATGGATGGTTGGAAAATGAAAGATGAAAGGTTTGAAGATGAAAGATAGAATGTTGGAAGATTAAAGATGATGAGAGTTAAATCATTGAATTTGAGGTGGTTATGGTGATTTTAATTGGATTAAAGGATGAGTTATGAATATGAAAAGGTAGTGTATGTGAAGAGTTGTATATAAATGTCACTTATAGTCATTTATCACACATTTTTTTATTTTCATCCGTTCTATTGAGAGAAAATACTAACTAAAGAAAGATGTTCTATTTGGAAGAGCTTGGATTGAACAATTTGTGTAGAGTTGTTGTCAACCAAACAATACATTCAATGTTTTGTGGATAATTGAAAGATGAAAGATGACATGTTGGAAGATGGAAGATGGACGGTTGGAAATTAAAGATGATTGAGAGTTAAGTCATTGAATTTGAGGTGGTTATGGTGATTTTAATTGGATTAAATGATGAATTATGAATATGAAAAGGTGGAGTATGTGAAGGGCTGTATATAAATGTCCCTTATAGTCATTCATCACACATTTTTTTATCTTCATCCATTCTATTGAGAGAAAATACTAACTAGAGAAATGTGTTCTTTTTGGAGGAGCTTGATTGAACAATTTGTGTAGAGTTGTTGTCAACCAAACAATGAAACTGTTGGCTGTTGTATCCTAGAGGGAACGGGTCAAAGTGTTTCTCTACTACATCAGTTATTTAAGCTTTGCTAATCGTAGATGGTTCGAATCTCCTTAAAAAAAACAAGATATCCGCGCCTCAACCTTTTAGTTTTTCGTATAATCTATATCTATATATCTAATATAATCCTGAAACACTAGCCATTTGAGCGCCACATAGGATTTCAGAAGCTCTATAATTATTGCTACATTCAATGTTTTGTGGATGATTGGAAAATGAAAGATGAAAGGTTAGAAGACGAAAGATGGAATGTTGGAAGATTAAAGATGATGAGAGTTAAATCATTGAATTTGAGGTGGTTATGGTGATTTTAATTGGATTAAATGATGAGTTATGAATATGAAAACGTGGAGTATGTGAAGAGTTGTATATAAATGTCACTTATAGTCATTCATCACACATTTTTTTATCTTAATCCGTTCTATTGAGAGAAAATATTAACTAAAGATATGTGTTTTTTTTGGAGGAGCTTGTATTGAACAATTTGTGTAGAGTTGTTGTCAACCAAACAACAAAACTGTTAGGCTGTTGTATCATGGAGGATTATCTACTACACTGGTTATTTAAGATTTGCTAATCGTAAAGAGCTCGAATCTACTAAAAGAAAGCGAGATATCCGCGCCTCAACCTATTAATTTTTCGTATAATCTTCATTATTCTTCATTGTATCTCTTTGTAATAAAATTATTATTTTATTTCATTTTCACTAACTGTAACTTGCATTTTTTCCTTTTTAATATATTTATTATTCATGGAATGTTGGAAAATAAAAGATGAAATGTTAGAAGATGAAAGATAATAAGAATTAAGTCATTGAATTGGAGGTGTTAACAATAATAATGTAAAAAAAATTGTATAAACATACCCGCACGGACTTTAACACTAGTTTATATTGATAAATGGAAGATTAACTTCACTTTAATAATTTTTTATTTTATTTTGTTTTTTGCTAAATTGAAGAGATACAAAGCACCCGGGGAAGAAGGATTAAACAAATTTTACAAGATAAAATCAATTAAATTAAAAATAAAAAAATAAAGGAAAGATAAATCCAAATACGTTTAAAAAAATGATATTTTTATATCAAAATGAAAAAAAAATATCTAGAAGATCAATATTTCTCCTGATGTATTATAAACATATTTTGTTTAGTTTACTAATATAATTTGTTCCATATAATTTATAAGATCAATAAATTTAATTTTGATATTATTTAATCATGGTGTTAATTGAAAATTTAATTCAGGAGAGAGGAAACAGAAGTGAATTGAAAAGAGAGAAAAAATAGAGTAATAATTAATTGCTTACATACTGCAAGTTTCAAGATAATTAGCATTAAAAAAAAGTGTACAAGTAATACAATCTTGACGGTTGATTTCTTTTAATCTGAAGGTTATAAATCGGTGTAAAAAATGATGTAAAATAAAGATTTGTTGAATGTTGATCCTCTCTCTCTCTCTCATATACATGCACGTTATTCAAGAAAAAATGTTTAGAATTTTTTTTGGATAACTTGTAATTTTATAAAAAATAAAGAATTACACCTACATGCATGGGAGCAACCCGAAGCGGCACGCCCTTAAGCACAAGCAAGAGACGACGAAGCACAAAAAGAGCAAAAAGAATCCAGGATATACAATCCTTTACACACATATCCACACCCCCAGAGCAACCAAAAACAACTTGGGTGACTGTACAAAAAGGCCTCAAAACAGGCAAAACAAGGACAACATCCACAAACATAATGCAGCAGTTGAAACCACAAAAACAGCATATGCTAATCGCCACAAGAATGCCAAAAATAGCATAAAAAAGAAAGCAGAACTGTCACCGCTGAAGAGAGCAGGACACCATAGAATAATAACCAACCCACTTTTCAGCAAGGCACAATGCCACAACAACACAAAACACCAGACTCACAGGGAACAACATGTTGATTTGAAGAACTGTACTATGTTTCAATTCATTGATTTTACACTAAGAGTTACAGGTTTTATATAGGAAGAATACAATCTATGAAATCTCCTCATTATGTCAATTTAAAATAGACAGACATAATTAAGAGATATATCAAGAACATTATGAGTATCCTAAAATTGACAAAATAAAGAGATTACGAAATATTCGGGAAATATTCAGTAAATCTCAACACTCCCCCTCAAGTTGGTGTGCAGATGTCACACATTCCCAACTTGTCTAAAACTTGTGAGAAAATTCGTTTGGAGACAGCCTTGGTAAGAATATCGGCCAATTGATCATCTAATCTAATCTTGGGCAGTTCAATAAACTTTTCATCTAGTTTTTCTTTGATGAAAAATCTGTCTACTTCAACATGCTTCTTACGATTTATTGAATTGGATTGTGAGCAATGTCACATGCTATTTTATTGTCACAATATAACTGGATTGGTTGGTTAGGTTGATAGCCCAAATCTTGTAGGAGAAATCTTAGCCACAAAGCTTCACAAATCCCAAGTTTCATTCCTTTAAATTCTGCTTAAGCACTTGAGTGTGCCACAACATTCTGTTTTTTGCTTCTCTACTTGATACCACCTACAAAAGTGAAATATCTCGAAGTAGATCGCTTATCATCCACTACTCCAGCCCGATCAACATCAGTACATGCATTCGCATTTTGGTAATTCGTATTTTTAGTAAATAGGATTCCCTTCCCAGGAGCATGTTTTAAGTATCTCAAAATGCGCATGACGACGTTCATATGTTGTTCTCTAGGATTATGCATGAACTGACTAACTATACTCAATTCATAGACAAGATCTGGCCTAGTGTGTGACAAGTACATAAATCTTCCCACAAGTATTTGGTATCTCCTTTTTATCAACCGGTACTTGATCAGTCTTGATACATAATTTCAAACCTTCTTCGATTGGTCTATCAACTGGTTGACATGATGACATACCAGTTTCCTACAACACATCCAAGGCATAATTTCTTTGTGATAGAAAGATACATATGTTAGATCGAGACACTTCGAATCCAAGAAAATATTTCAAAGAACCTAGGTCTATCATTTCGAATTCTTCTAACAAGTACTTTTGCAAAGCCTTTATTTCTTCTAGATCATTTCCGGTAACCACTTTATCATCCATATATACAATAAGTGTAGTGATATTTCCTTGTTGTTTCTTTAGAAATAGTGCGTGATTTGTGTTGCTTTGATGGTAGCCAAAATACTTCATAGCTTATGTAAACCTCCCAAACCATGCCCTCGGAGATTTCTTCAACTCATATAGTGACTTCTTTAACTCACATACCTTTTGATTGTGCTTCCCTGGTGAAATACACCCTGGTGAATGATCCATATAGATTTCTTTAGACAATTCTCCATGTATGAAAGCATTCGTCACTCGAACTGTTGCAAAGGCCAATCCAGGTTTGCATCTAAAGATAACAAGACATGTACCGTGTTGATTTTAGCCACGGGTGCAAATGTCTATGTATAGTCTATCTCATGAGTTTGGGTGTACCCTTTTGCTATTAGTCTGGCTTTGAATCTCTTAATTGTACCATCAGCTTTATACTTCACAGTGTAGACCCATCGACATCCAACGATCTTCTTTCCTGGTAGACGGTTAACAAGTTCCTAGGTTTCATTCTTCTGTAACGATCTCATCTTTTCATTCATAGTAGCTTTCCATCTTTGGATAAGATAAGACTTCATGCACACTGTTAGTAATAGATACAACAAATAATTGATTTACAAATGACATATTTGATTCTGACAGATGATGGTTAGACACATAATGACTCATGGGGTATTTAACCTTACTAGATAGTTCATGTTTGTATGTTGGTATAAGAATCCCTCTAGTGCTTCGTGATGGTTGATGAAAAAATTTATTTCCTCGCAAGTGCACAAATCGATACAGCAGTATAATGTGCAAAAGCAAGGGTCGATCCTACAAGGATTTGTAAGCTACTAAGTATTCTTGATAACAAGTGAACCAAAAATTTAATTACTAAAATAATTCAGAGAACTAAAGAGAAGCCACAAACTTAAAATTAACGAAATTCAAATGCGCACTGACATAACTAACTGACCAATGGATTACGAATCTAGGTATCCAATTTCACTGCAATTATCTAGCTTAATGCTATTAACCTCACTTTTGTAATCTCAATTCTATCTTAAGGTTCATGTTCTCACAAGCAAGGCATTACCGTATGGCGTTCAGGATTAGCCTAGTATTTTTATTACTCAAACTAGCTATGGTCAACCCTAGTCTAAATAAGAAAAATTCATTAACAATGAGATATTAAAGAACTAACCTGCACCTGTCCGGCCGTATGCACAACTACATGTCATTTATTCACAGAGCTTATTTAAAGTTAGCTATGGTCAAGCCTAACCCTAACTCACACAACCTATTAATCCGTATTACAGGTGATCAGACTATAATAGCAATTAAAGATTGAATTAATGCAATGAATAAATCAAAGAAACATGAATTGAGATAAACAATAACCTCAATTAATCACATTAAGCCTTCAAATCGAGCTACATTGGATCCCTAGAGAAGAATTTAGTTACACATAGTCATTGTAAAAACAAACCTTAAATCCAGAGTTGAAGAAAAACAATTCAAAGTTCCATCTTAAATCTCTCTTTGAAAAACTCTCTCTAAAAATTCTCTCCCTAAAAATAAATAATAACTTCTTTTTGTAGTCCTGAGGCACAAGGGGTATTCTAGGAAAACACAAGGCTGAAAAAGGAACTAATTTTTTGATTTTCCCGATCCGCGCCGTGGCCTGGCTTAGTGGCGCTGCGATGCCGATTCCTTATTGATAATAGCTTCAACACAAAACTCAGATAAGCCGCAGCCTACCATTTTCCCACCGCGACATGAACCTCCCGCCCAAAACCATGAAATTTTCCATTTTTCACGTTACGACGCACACTCGAAATCCTCTACATCTTCATTCGCTTTGCCTTTAATTGTCCTCCATGGGTTCCGAACGTCTCTTGCCTCTTATTACTCTACAACATAGTTTCAGTACCTAAATACCTAAAACATACATACATACCTGTGATTCTAGCAAATATAAACTTACATTGGAATTCATATAAAAATAACGCATTATCCTCTGAATTTCCTAAAATACATCCACCAAGTCATCGAATATACATGTACGAACAACGTTCATCAGCCCACCCTATAGAATTTCACCGATGGAATTGAAAGAGCTTTGATAACAACTTAATGAGTTGCTTGAGGCAGGTGCCATAAGACCTTCCAAAGCTCCTTTTGGTGCTCCTGTGTTGTTTTAAAAGAAACAAGATGGTACTCTTCGGATGTGTGTTGACTATAAAGCATTGAACAAAATCACTATTAGGAACAAGTATCTCGTTCCTTTTGTTTAAGATATCATGGACAGATTGATTGCAGCTACTGTTTTCACTAAGTTGGACTTGCGGTCAAGGTATTGGCAAGTCAAAATTGTTGTGGGAGATGAGCATAAGGTCATATGTGTTACTAGGTATGGTTCATATGAATTTCTAGTTATGCCATTTGGTTTGACAAATGCTCCAGCTACATTTTTTAATTTAATGAATGATGTGTTGTATGAGTTCTTGGATGATTTTGTTGTTGTATATTTGGATGACATTGTGGTGTATAGTCAGAGTTTGGATGAACACTTGGTTCA
>WYDK02055137.1:0-12986 GCA_009867345.2 Toxicodendron radicans | reverse complement strand
AAATACAAATAAATAATAATAAAATATAAATAAATAATAATAAAATAATAAAATACAAATAAATATTGGTGTGGTGGTTAGGGTATTTTTAGTTTCAAATGTTGGAAGTTAAATGATAAAATACAAATAAATAATAAAAAAATAATATTATTATAATAGTATTATAGTATAAGGGCAATTTAGTAAAATAATACTCATGTAATCTTTTATTCCTTCCAACCAAACATATTAATATAACATACCCACCAATTTAATCTTATCTAATCAAACACATTTTTAAGAAGATTCTTAATAATCTTCAAGGTAATCTATCTTCCCAGTAATATAACATTATCAATAATAAAACATTATCGGAACCAAACGCCCCCTAGGGGTTCTGTTGGAAGACTTTTATTCACTTAACCCTTATTCTCTTTTTTTTTTTAATGTAAAAAAGATTACTTTAGGAAAGTGTTCAACAAGTTCACATCCTGTTTGGAACAGTCGATAGACCATGTGGTGCATGGGCACTTCTGGATACTAAGTCATGAACTACTTCACATTGTTGTTAACTATGCTACAGCATTCACTACAGCACACTTTTATTCTACACAATTTTTCTGCAACAGTCGATACACCATGGGGTGCATGAGCACTTCTGGATACTAAATTGTGCATAACATTGAAGTGTTCCTAAGTTATTAAGGCACAACTTATATACAAACCTACAAAAATCATTAAAGTCTTTCCCCCTACGGTTTTGATACCTGTATTTTTAACGGTTGCCCCTCAAACTTGCCCTAAAACCAGCCTATTTGACCTTACTTTGAAGGTTTATCCACCCTAAGTTTTGATTCCTAAACCCTCTCTTTGGACTGAAACAAGTCAAAGACTTGCTAATCCTAGCCTAGATGATACACAACATTCTCAGTTTCTCGGCAACATGAACTTAAGTTTTATCATTTTAGTTCAAAATTTCAAAAAATTTCAGATTTGTAATAAACACTAGCCTAAGCTATGCAACAACAATTTACACAGCTTCATCAGGTTTTTCATTTCCATTACCACAAACATTATGTTCCGTACAGTAAGCATGCATAATTAAAACAAAAACAGCAAGACAAAATCAATTCAACAAAATGGACACCAACACCCCCAAACTTGAAGGTTGTTGTGTCCCCACAAACAGCAAAATAAAACTAATCTAAACATTCTAAAATTCCAAAGAAAATAAAAACATAAAAGTAAAAGACGGAATAGAGAACTCCCTCATTTGTTCAGCTTTCTGGAAGATCTCCGCGGTCGCAACATAAAATCTCTACTAAAGGAAGAACCTTTTTTCCTCTTCTTGAGTTTGGTGGAGGGTGTAGCTAGGGCTTGGAGTTCATCATCAGAAGACGAAGTGTCATGTCCTTTCGCAGGTGCATCGGTCTCTTCAACCTCTTTCGTGGTTCCCTTCTTCTTGTTCTACTGGGGACTGACAACCTCTGAAGCTGTAGTGACAATTTGTTCTTCATCTTGGGCTACCTCCTTTTAAGGCACTTCTGGCATCTCAATCTCCTCCATGTGAGGGGCCTCCTCACCAGCTGCACTCATAGGTGCATCAGGTTACAGACTTGACATGTGAAGCAAAACCTCAGCAGGTTCAGTAGGGTCAAGAGTTGTGTCAATTGGAGGTGCAGATTGTTGAAGCTCTATTGGAGGGTCTGTTGGCACATTTTGTGCAGCAGTGGATGCTTAAAGTGAGGAAATGTATTCATCCATAAAGACTTGAGCATCCAGCAATTCCTTATCGTTTTTTGGATGCCCTGGGTTCAATTCCTCTGTGTTTCCAGATTGGGTGGGTTGGGATTCAAGTGGGGGTGTTTGTTGTGGTGCTACTGCAAGGGCTACTCGCGCATTTTAGCCAGCAGAGGCTTTAGTTATTGGCCTTTTTTTCCTTTGGTCTTCCTCACCAATGGGATATCATCACTTTCAGTTTCTGATGAAACATGTCCGGGTTGTGTGCTTAGACCTGCTGATGACTAGGATTGGAAAAGTTCTAGAGGGAAAGTAAGGAACCTAGGGAAAGGTCTAGAGAAGTTAGATAGGAATGCCTTTTTCATTACGGCATCTCTAGCTTCCATGTAAGTCCAAAACATCAATTGTTGTTTCTCCAAGAACTCAAGCCTAGAAACTAATTGGTTCATTATTGGCATGGCTTGAATAAGGTCAGCAGTGCTACCACTTGCTGGCACACTGGTGCTAGCCTTTTCTTTCCCTATTCTCAACACACTTAACTCCCCATCATTAGCTACTTTTTCGATAATGAATTTTGTAAAACCAATCCTATTCATCTCAATTTCCTCATTGTCATGGCTGGGGACTCCCATTTTCTTGCACAACATAATGATTAAGGACGAGAAAAACAGTTTCCCTGGGCCCTTCATGGCCGCAAAATAAACTTGTCTTACCAAGATATTCCCTAAGTTAATTTTTTTGTTAGCCATTATACAATAAATCAAAATCATTCTGTCAACCGATACAGTAGTGTCATGGGTTGTAGGCATAACCATATTCTTAATGAAATGGCACCATACCTTGGCAATTGGTAAGAGGGCAAACAACAAGACTATTCTAGTGTTTTGATTTGTCACGTTCCATGTGGTTCCTGGCATAACAGTGACATTGAGCACTTCTTGAAGAAACTCCTCAGTAGGATCCTCAACAAGTTGCGAAAATTCATCCTTCTTGTTGGGCAACTCGAAGACATCATTGAATGTCTTCGACATTAGGGCAATGGTTACCCCTTGAACTATCACCTCCTCTTGCTATATTGAGGTAATTTTGCATAAAATTCCTTCACGAGAGGGACCACTGCATGGATGGGATGAGCAGCGAACTTTTGCCATTTTCGCTACTGTAGCATCTCTGCAACATAAGGGGGTAGCCCTATATTTGCAGTATCAGTCATGACGAAACCTTTTTCTAACAACAACTTCTTTTCTTTAATCATAGTCGCGAACTTGGTTTGGGCCTCAGGGGTCCTGAATTTCTTGGGAGTGGGGGAGCGTTGAGCCATGCTCTTACCCTTAGCCATTGGAAGATCTTTGCTTCGGAAGTGAAAAAGGTTGGAGCGTTTTCAGGTATCCTGACGTAGAGATGTTAGCACTTCATAGTTGTGATTTATATGGTTCAATTGAAGGAAGATTAAGGCAATATGGGTGAGGAAATGTGGGAGAGTGAGGTGGTGCACTATTGAGATCGTGTAAAGAGTTGGAATATGAAGTGTGGGTTAATGGAGTTGACAAAGCGTAAAAGCAGGTGTTGTTTATGTGAAAAAGAAAACGTGGGAAGGTTGAATAAGGTGAATGGCGGCACAACAGGACAAGGCCCTATTCTAATCGATAAAGGGTAAAAACCTAAAGTGCTGACGTGTGCAAGTTTTTCACTCAGGGTAAAAACATATCCTATGCTGCTCTCCCTACTGCAGCATTCCCAACAGCATCACACTGGAACATTTTAAGCCTTCAATTTGATTCTGAATTTTGGAGATTGTTCCCCATTCCTGTGTGCACACACAAAAACAAATATTGAAAATAACCATGCTAAAAATAATAGAACATAAGAAGGCAATAAAAACACACAACTAAAAATAAAAAAAAATTAAAAATTAAAAATTAAAAATTAAATAAAAATTAATTTGACAAAAAGGATAGAAAACTTGGGTTGCCTCCCAAGAGTGCTTGATTTTAAGTCTTCAGCCTGACTTCGCTTTTCTTCAGATTTGTTGATTTGGTAGAGAATCCACCCCATTCTGGTCCAACCTTGCTCCCCAATAATGTTTCAGCCTCTGCCCATTCACTTTGAACTCCTCATGTGTCTTTTCACCAAGCAAATCAACCGCTCCATGAGGATAAACCTTAATCACTTTAAAACATCCTGACCATCTCGATTTTAATTTTCCTGGAAAGAGGTTGAGCCTTGAATTGTACAACAGCACATACTGGCCTGGATGAAATTCTCTTTTGTGTATTTTCCGATCATGCCATTTCTTGACTTTCTCTTTATACATCTTGGCATTTTCATAAGAAAGGTGCCTAAATTCTTCAAGCTCGAGTAGCTGCAATTTTCTCTTTTCCCCAGCTTCTTGATGATTCATATTCAGCTTTTTAATTGCCCAATAGGCTTGGTGTTCCAGCTCCAAGGGCAGGTGGCAAGTCTTCCCAAAAACTAGTCTATAAGGTGACATGCCAAGTGGAGTCTTGTATGTTGTTCGGCATGCCCAAAGCACTTCATCCAGCATAGCAGCCCAGTCTTTCCTATTAGGACAAACTGATTTTTCTAGGATTTGTTTGATCTCCCGGTTGAAAATTTCAATCTGGCCATTGGTCTGTGGATGATAGGCGATGGCTGTCTTATGCCTAACTCCATACTTCTTCAATAGAGAACTCACCACTCGGTTTACAAAGTGTTTGCCTTCATCACTTATGAGGCATCTTTGTGTACCAAACCGAGTAAAAATGTTCTTCTTCAAGAATTTCACAACAACCTTGGCATCATTAGTAACACAAGCTTGGGCTTCTACTCACTTGGAGACATAATCAACTACAACCAGAATGTAATTCATGCCAAAAGATGGTGGGAATGGTCCTATGAAATCGATTCCCCATACATAAAAGAGTTCAACTTCCAGAATGTTGGATAAGGGCATCTCATGCTTCAAGGAAATATTACCCATTCTTTGACATCGATCACAAAACTTTGCAAACTCTTGAGCATCCTTGAACAGTGTAGGCCAAAAGAGACCAGATTGAAGGACCTTTGCTGTTGTCCTTGATCCACCAAAGTGACCTCCATAAGGAGTTGAATGGCACTGCTGAAGGATGCTAGCGCATTCCTCGCTGCATACACACCTTCGCAAGATTTGATCAGCTCTCTGCTTATATAAGTACGGGTCATCCCATAAATAGAACTTTACTTCATGTAAAAATCTCTGCATCTGTTGCTTGGAGAGGTCTGGAGGCAGAATGCCACATGCTAAGTGGTTGGCAAAATCCGCAAACCATGGGCACTCTTGATGGCTTATTCTATGCAATTGTTCATCAGGGAACACATCTTTAATGGCCACATTACCTTAAGTAAACTCTTCATTTTCCAGCCTCGAAAGGTGGTCTGCAACTTGGTTTTCACAACCCTTTTGATCGACGATCTCTAGATCAAACTCTTGTAATAGTAAAATCCACCTTATAAGCCTTGGTTTGGAATCTTTCTTTGAAATTAAGTACTTAATGGCTGAATGATCAGTGTGCACCACCACTTTGGTCCCAATAAGGTAAGCTCTAAACTTATCAAATGCAAAGATTATAGCAAGTAATTCCTTTACAGTTGTGGTGTAGTTAAGTTGGGCATCGCATAAGGTTTTGCTTGCATAGTAGATTGGGTGAAAAAACTTACCTCTCATTTGCCCCAACACTGCTCCAACAACATAGTCACTTGCATTACACATGAGATCGAAAGACAAAGACCAATCAGGAGCTATTATCACTGGTGCTGACAATAAGACTTTCTTCAATGTCTCAAAAGCAATAAGGCATTCCCTTGTAAACTCAAACTTCCGGTTATGCTTCAACAAATAACATAAAGGTTTGGCAATTTTTGAGAAGTCCTTGATGAATCTTATATAAAACCCAGCATGACCTAAGAAACTTCTGATTCCCTTGACATTTTTGGGATGAGGTACTTGCTTAATGACATCCACTTTAGCTCTATCAACCTCTATCCCCTTTAGTGAGACTTTGTGGCCTAACAAAATGTCTTCTTGTACCATAAAATGACACTTCTTCCAATTCAAAACTAAGTTAGTCTCCTCGCACTTCTTCAGTACTTTCTCCAAATTCTTCAAACATGTTTCAAATGAATCTCCAAATACTGAGAAGTCATTCATGAAAATCTCCATACAATCCTCCACCAATTCTGAAAATATTGCCATCATACAACGCTGGAAGGTTGCTAGCGCATTGCACAGCCCAAAAGGCATTCTTCTGAAAACGAAGGTACCATAAGGGCAAGTGAAGATTGTTTTAGGCTGATCTTCAGGTGCAATTGCTATCTGATTATAGCCAGAATATCCATCAAGGAAACAATAAAACTCATCGCCTGCTAACTTTTCTAACATCTGATCAATAAATGGCAAAGGAAAGTGATCATTCCTTGTGGCTTTGTTGAGCTTCATATAGTCCATGCAAATCCTCCAACCAGTGACGGTTCTTGTGGATATCAATACATCATTCTGATTCTTCACTACCGTCATACCATCTTTTTTTGGAACACATTGAACCGGGCTCACCCATTCACTATTTGAAACATGGTAGATTATCTCGGCATCCAACCATTTCAAAATCTCCTTTTTGACAACTTCCTTCATGGCTAGATTAAGTCTTCTCTGATGCTCCACAATGCTGCAACAATCATCTTCAAGAAAGATTTTGTGCATACAAATTGAAGGGCTAATTCCCTTAATATCAACAATGCTCCACCCAAAAGCTCTTTTATGCTACTTGAGGACTTTCAATATTTTCTCGGTCCTCAGAAAGGGATGAGGAGATAATGATAGGCAAGGTGTCTCTTTCCCCAAGATATGCATATTTCAAATGGCTAGGCAGCACCTTTTGTTCCAGCATGGGAGGTTCTTCAATAGATGGCTTGAACAATTTTAAATCTCTTTCCTCCTGATCAAGCAGTTCGAACCTCGGCCCAAATTTAGTAAACCTTGAACTTCCTTGTAGTTCAGCTGCACTCACATTCTCATTCTCTTCGTCAATATGCTTAATATGTTTGGGATCATCCACCAAACAATCCAAATCATCAACCCAACTACTACACAATTTTTCCATTTCCTCTAAAGCTATGCTGTCAGCAATGCTCACAGCGAAGCATTCTTTTGAGTCATCAGGGAACTTCATTGCATCTAGGACACTGAAAGTAACCTCCTGATTATTGACTCGCATAGTTAATTCTTCTTTCTGCATATCAGTTAGAGTCTTCCATGTGGCTAAGAATGGTCTACCCAAGATAATAGGCACTTCCTGATCTGCTTCATAGTCTAAGATAATGAAGTCCACAGGAAAAATGAACTTGTCTACCCTTACCAACACATCTTCAATTTTTCCTTTAAGATGAACAAAAGATCGGTCAGCCAATTGAAGTGTGACAGTGGTTGGTCTTGCTTCCCCAATGCCAAGCTTCTTAAACAACGAAAGAGGCATCAAATTGATACTAACACCCAAGTCACATAATGCTCTTCCACAATAAGTATTCCCAATGGAACATGACAGTGTAAAACTCCTAGGATCTTTCAGCTTCTGTGGAAGCTTGTTTTGTAATATAGAACTGCATTTCTTGGTCATGGCTATTGTCTCAAACTCACTCATCTTCCTCTTCTTCGATAATATATCTTTCATGAAATTGACATAATTTGGCATTTGCTCCAAAGCTTCAACCAATGAAATATTGATGTGTAGCTGCTTCAAGACTTCAAGAAACTTGTTGAATTGTTTGTCTTGATTCTGCTTTTTCAGTCTTTGAGGATATGGTGGAGTTGGCTACAAAACTTGTTGTTTCTCAATGTTAGGCCTTGTTGGTGCAACATTGTCAGCATCAGTTGTGCTCTTATTTTGCTTCTCCACTGCTTCTTACATTTCAATTTATGCTTCTTTGGATTCAGTTGTGGGTTGTTCTGGTTCAATTGTTCTTCTTGGTATTTGCACTTCTTTTCCATTTCTCAACTGAATAGCTTGGATTCTCGGTATTGCTTGGGTAGGAACCCGGTTGCCTTGTATGGATTGTCAATGCAAGTTGTCCTACTTGATTTTCCAAACTTTTCAGTGAAGCACATTGGCTTTGAATCAAAGTAGATTGATTCTTCATGATGTTATCAGCCTTATTTATGAAATCTCTCATTAAGTTCTCCAACGAGTTGATTTTACTCTCCGTATATTCATTTCTTGCTTGTGCTTGTTGATGAAATCCTAGTGGTTACATGGGTCTCTGCTGAATGGATGTTACAGCACCTCCTCCTTGATTATTCCATGAGAAGTTTGGATGATGTCTCCACCCAGAATTGTAAGTGTTAGAATAAGGGTTGTTTCCCCTATTTTGGTTACTCACGAAACACACTGAAGCTAGGTTGTTTGGACAGTTTTCATACAGGTGTCCTTCTCCACAAAAGACACAAGATATTGCCTCATGATGTCCTGATGAACTGCCCATTGCTGAGGACGATGCTGGCGTAGAGGTATTCATAGTCTTTATTATCTTGGTCAATAAAGCTACTTGAGCAGATGGTGCTGTGATAACATCCACTTCCATGACTGCCATGTCTTAGCTACTGGCCACTGATAATTGTTTGTAGAAATCCTTTCCAAAATTTCAAATACTTCATTGTATGGCTTAGATAATAGTGCACCAGTTGCTGACGCATCGACCAGCATTCGCGTCTATGCATTCAACCCATTATAGAATGTCTTCATTTGAATCCAGCAAGGTATCCTGTGGTTAGGACACTTCCTTAATAATTCTTTAAATCTCTCTCAGGCTTCATGTAAATTCTCATCTTCAAATTGTTGGAATGAAGTGATATCATTTTGAAGCTTCCCTTTCTTCTGAGGTAGGAAGTATTTAGGCAGAAATTTGTGTAAAAGATTGTTCCAATCCATCACTGAATCAGGTGGTAATGAATTCAGCCAAGCTCGACCTCTCTCTCTTAATGAATATGGAAATAACTTAAGTCGTAGAACATCTTCAGACACGCCTGGCAGTTTGAACGAATCACTTACTTCCATAAATAACTTCAAGTGTAAGTGTGAATCTTCAGTAGGTAAACCCCCAAACGACCCCATTGTTTGAAACATTTGGAACATCCCCGGCTTCATTTCGAATTGTTGAGCTAGGAATTCAGGTGTGACTATGCTCGGATTGAATTGATTGGTAAGAGGTGTGTCGAAATCTCCAATGCATCTATCTCTCTCATCCAAAGGTGGCGGGTCATGAACTGTCTCGCTCTCCATTTCTTCAATTTTTTGGACTCTTTGGTAAGCTCTCAATCTTCTTAATCTTTCGTGAAGGGTTCTCTCTGGTTCAGGATAAAATAATAAGATTCCTTCGCCAACAGATAAGTTCATAAACCATTCACCATCAGATCTGAAACATAGGCAAATAAAAAGTAAAATAAACGCAAGAATAAAGTAAATGAGCAACAATATTAACTAACTAATTTTTGCACTATCCCCGGCAATGACGCCAAAAACTTGTTGTCTGATCCAAACAATAACACATGCACGCAAGTATAAGTGATCAGCAAATAATATAGATTCTTAAAAATCGAGTTATCGTTCCCACAAGGATTATAAAACCAGTCAGTCTCTATTGATGCTCCAGCAATATTCTCAGCAATGTACCAATACTGCTAACAATGTGTCAGCATTGATAACAACATAGGGTAAAAAGATTGGTTTTAAAATGTGTCACTCTAATGAAAAGATTAATGACTAAAAATAAATTTAACTGCAAGTTCTAATTCAACTAAGTGAGATTGGCTAATGTTCAATATCGATGATGATAAGTTGGATTTGATAGAATCCCTCCTATTGCAGTGCTGTCATGAATGCTACAGCATCGTTCAGCATGACATTTTACTCGGTTCAAACTCCTAAGATCTTATGTTGTTTTCTCAAACACTCCACAAGCTTGCTTCCTAAATATCAACCTAACATATGTCTATGTAGATCCACACTTAGGAAGTAGAATAACCCAAGCTTGTTAACAGCCGTACAAGGGAGCAATCATATGTCTATGCATTCTTCTTACATTCTCATGTAACCCCAACACTCTCGTGCACTTAGGGCTTGCAATAATCAATAGGTTCGCCAGTTTCATAGGTCTTCTCAGCGTCTATTCAACCAGTAAAATAGCATATATTGAATGGCCAAATCAACATAGCGCATGAAGCATTCATTAATTAATGTAAAAAGACAAACATCGCATGTTATATTAAGAACTTAAAATCATGCATTACAATAAGAGTTCATCATCAAATCCAACTATAAAAGATTAGTTCATACTGAAAACAAGGTAGAACAGAGTAAGAAATACAACTGAAATACTCATGGTTATGAGTTTACAATACTCAATGAAAGCAAGAAAACAATCTTTCATGTAGGGATGTCTCCTTTCCACTTGAATGTTTTTCCCTTCAATGGTGTTCTCCTTTCTCCCCTGGACAAGAAGCTTTCCGCTGTCACTCTCCTTTTTAGAATGAAAACTTTTCAGGACAAAAACCTAGAAGTTGAGAGCTCTCTCTCCCAACACACCCTTTTCTCATCCTAACTTTTTGCTTAAATATGATTGCAAGTAGGGTTTCTTGGGTGACCCTTGGTGTGATGCTAGGATAGGTCATTTGTCACAGCCATGTTACTGTTCAGATTCCCTCCTGCAACCTCTGAAAATGGTGTTCTCCTTTTCGGAACACTGACTCCAGAAAGTCTACATAGGCGCAACTGCTTTTCCGTTTTTCTGTCGTGCTGAGCTGTCAGCTATGCGCCAGCATTCTTCTCAGCATAGCTTTGTCGAGATATCCCTTCATTGCGGTAGCATTCCATCCAGCATTGCCCAAGAGTTTGAGTCTTTAATCATTTGCATTTGGATCCGAGACTTGGCTGACTGTTTTTATTCCTACAATCAAAAGCAAACATGCAAATTAACCGAATTCACATAAAATGAGCCATTTCATAATAAATTTCATCATTGAGTTTAATTAAGCTCTTCATCAACAAATATGGAAAGACATAAACTAAATGAAATAAAAATATCATAAAGGCACAAGTTTATTCCCTAAAGTCACTAAATTAGGTCTATAATAACTCTATTTACTAGAGTTATCATGCACCAATGTCGTTTTCCATGATTGAAAGGTGCCCATACTTTGTAAGTGATGCAATTGTCAGCCATACTCATTTTTTTAAAACTTCAGATTATTTTGAAAAATAGTATCTTATTTAATTTGCTGTTGATTTCTAATGTGGCTTAACAAAGATGAAGGAGGATTGGTTTGGTCAGGAAGATGTGCATATGTTCTAGGAGAAACTACAGTTGGACGTTGTGTAGAGTGAGTAGCTGATAAAGTTTTTCATTCTTGGAATGGAGATTTGGAAAGGTATAAGCATATAATAACCCATGGTTTGGAATTGAGATGTGCAAATTTTATGTCCTTTCATAATTTGTATGTTTGCCAACTCAATGAAAATGTATTAAGTCCATCATGTTACGTAGTAAAGTCCAAAAAACAGCGTCAACTATGTGTTAAATGCACAATTGTAAATATATGTAACTTATGATTGTTTCTATTGTATTGAAATAATTATAAAATACATAAACTGATTTTCAACATCAAACTTGGAAATGAACAATTAGATGTTATTGTATGTTCATTTTTGAATGTATAATTTGCGGTTGTCAACCAAAGGGATTGTGTAGTTGGTGGGATGTTATTGTATGTGGCTTGTGATGGAGTATATCTAATTGGTTTAGAATTTGGGAGATATGGTCTACTGAAAATGGGTGGTTTGTAGGCGTGGGTGGTTAGTTTTGTGGATATTGTTGGTGATTGCTGGTTTCAAATGATGTGTTTAGGTTGATGATTATATGGTTGTTGTCGGTGGCTACTGATAATGAAGTGTTCTCTTTGTACAGAGAACAAGAAATCCAAAAATAAGCTTGACCAACTTATTCATTATTTACATAAATTAAGTCAAAAAATTTTACATCAAAATTGGACAAGATTTGGAAATTTTAAGCTTAAACATAGGCTCCCAAAAGATAAGTGTTGACAAATAAGTATAGAAACTCAATACAAATGGCCAAAATTGTACCTCTTCAACCAAACACAGTCATAATTGATACCCATGAAGGGTATTTTAGTAAAACAAATCTAAGTAATATCATTTTATAGGCAACCAAACATCGTAATCATTTATAATCCCCAACGAACCAAACAAAATAATAGTTTATACCTGGTAATCTCCACTGATAATCTATCTTACTAGTAATCCTAATTTTTCAGTAATAAAACATTGCCCAAACCACACGCACCCTAAGTATCTTTTATAAGTTCTTATAACTTAGGGGATTTGTAATTTTCTCAATAACATCTACAAAACCCTTATTCATAATTATAAGTTGTTAATACACATTTCTGTCACAAAGGCCCAAATGAACCTAATAAGGAAATATGTTTTATTACTCCTAAAAGAAAGACTCAAATAAAGCTTAGAAATTTTCTACTATTTAACAATAAGGTTGTTTGGATCTAACTCATGTTCATTCAACGTGCAAGTGATATTTGGAAATTTATGTTCAAAGACCCAACCATATTTTTTACATTTAATTCCACGGGGAGAAGTATAATTTGATATAATTAGTTAACAAAATGGGGAAACAAATTATATTTGTATACCTATTCATGAGTAAGTTAATATATATTTTCAATTAAGTGAATTTGTATCTTAATTTTCGAATATAACCAATATAATTTGTTTATTATTTCATATTATAAGTGAAAATCAGAAACATACCTGAAATTCAAAACTGAGAATAATGATACTGTTTTCTTTAACAATTTGACCTTCCTTAATCTAGGGTCTAATCTTATCACACCTCTCGTAGTTTCAATATTATCCCTCACCCCCTTTAATTGTTGATGATTTTAAAATTAAAGAAGACCATATTTGAGATTGATGAGGTAAAGAATAGGGAATAGGGAAGGTCAACTAGCTAGTATAATTAATTAACCTTGTTCTTTTTAATATTGTGACTTTCTTATTTATCCCATATATTTGATTAGTATGATTAGTATATAAAGTACGTTTGTTTCATTCACCAAACCCAACTCTATCCTATCCAATCCAAATAAAATGCGTTTGTTTCATTATTCTACAAAATATCAATATCCTATCCAAATCAAAATATTTTTT
>WYDK02055061.1:0-12995 GCA_009867345.2 Toxicodendron radicans | reverse complement strand
TTTTTATTATTATTTAATTACTAATATAATATTATTTTTAATATTATTATTTAGGGTTTAATATTATATTAGTATTTAAAAAAATGATACTTTCTTTTTAAATACTAATATAATATTATTTTTATTATTATTTAATTACTAATATTAAATTAGTATTATTAATAATATTATATTAGACTTAGGGTGGGTGGGGTGATTTTGTTAAAAATTAAAGTTTAGGGTGGTTGGATGTTTTGTAATTATTATAAAAGAAAGACTAATTTTGTCCAAATATTTTAGGATTTAGGGCATAATGGGAATAAAAAAGGTAAAGGGTGGGGTAAGTTTTAATAACACCTCCCCCCAAGGGTATAAGATACCCCCACCCCCAAAAAAAAACCATTATTGGTAACCAAATATCGTCATCTGAACAATTTAAATTTTATTACCTTTGTTATAAAATATTATCCCGAATCAAACGTATAATTAAATTATAATACTTGTTTCATAATATAAATCAAAACCCCAATCTGTTTTAGTTCTTGCTCTTAAGATTGAACTTCCTTTTTCTTCAGATTTTCATGTATTGCAAGAAAATTGAATTGCAACAAACAAAGTAAGAAACTAAGAAGTATATTTAAAACATAGGATATACGGAGTGACTGCTATATGAATTTACATATCAAGAATTTGAATATGAATCTGAATGAAATGAAAAATGAATAGCAAACTCTAACTAAGACAAGAAAATAAAACAAAACATTTATTTTCTGTAATCACAGTTTGTGAATATGAGACAATCAACAAATTGTCATGCTTTATTCTGTACTTACGAACTTAAGAGCGAGGAATTGCAGTAGATACATCAGTCCAACCTTAGATGAATCTCGTTTCGAATAAGCTTGAGTTTCTTATGCAACCACTTTGAATTAATCTCGTTTCAACGAGGAACAACGACGCGACAACTGTGGGATGTAAAATGTAATTAGGGTTGTATATATATAGGGTATTTTTGTAATTGAATAAATATATCAAGGACATTTTTGAAATTTACCCGAGTTGGGGTAGGGCGAGGAGACATCTCTCCCTGTCCTTGCCCCGTCCACGGGGATAGGGAATTTATTCGTCCTCGTCCCCGCTTGAAATTGGACGGGTCCCTAGCAGGGCGGGAAAAACGCCTACTTTTAATGGCGTCCATGGTTTTGCCGACGAGTTTGCCTAGGAAGAAGAGTAAGGGGGACTTGGTGATGACATTGACGTTGACTGCTTTGGTGGTGGTAGCGAAGGTGGTGGTTGAGGATTAAGGTTGGGGGAGAATAGCCATGATTGATGAGAGGAATTGAATATAGCGATTGAAGATAGTATCAATCTTTTCCTCTGTCTATTATATATTTTAAATACATTGAAGTAAAAGCCGTTCATAGTTTGGCCTTCTCATTCTCAAAGTTGCACAAAAAACTATGACCCAACCCAAATTTTAAAAACAAGCAAAGGCAAAGTCATTTGGATTGTCATTTTGTGTTGTTAAGCCTTGTCAATCAACTCATTCACCACTTTTAACAATTTTTGGAAGTAAAATAAAACAAACATAAATCATTATGAAGTGAAAAAGTTAGAGATGAAGAATAGAGGAAAGAGAAAGAAAGAGAAGAGGAGAAAAGAAAGTTACAGAAGAGAGAGGAAATTGGAAAGTGATAGAAGAGAGAAGAAAATGACGAAGAGAAAGAGAAAAAAAAGTATAGAAGATGTAGGGGTGTTTTTGCTGGATTTCAAACTTGCAGGTACTGATGTGTAATTGTTTGGGGTGTATTTGTAGGATTTCAAAACTATAAGGACTGATGTGTAATCACTGGTCAGACCGACCGGTTGGACAGGTCAACCTAGGACCCGACCGCCTGATCGGGTCATTGGACGGATCGGGTTTTAGAACATTAAGAATAAGTGTATATAAAACTATTATTTACCAGATAGAATAGTTAATAGATTTCATAACGAAACATTTTATAATAACCGATTCAAAAATATCAATAAAATAAAATTGAGAACATTCAAGAGAAACTAACATTTTAGAAATTCAACAAAACAAATAGATGCCATGAAGCTTGCATTAATTTTTTTAAAAAATAAGCTGCTAAGAACCAATGATTAGGAAACCAGACTGGACTGACCGGTTGGACCGGTCCAACCGGGACCCAGCTGCTATCCGGTTCAGGTCTATAGGGGGTATTTGTCATATTTCAAACCTATAAGGATTACTCTGTAATTTTGTAGGGGTTTTTTTTGAAATATTTCAAACATAATTTTTTTGGGTATTTTTTTTAATATATAAAAAATTTAGGGACTAGTTTGTAAATTTTAGAGGCATTTTTGTAATATATTAAAAGTTTAAGGACTAACTAAAATTAAAAAAAAATTCTCACTGACGTCACCGATCTGACTGACCGGTCTGATCGATCAAACCACAAACCAGGCCCTTAACCGATCAAGATCCAGTCCGATTTTCTAAACATTGCTAAGAACAATAGATTTGAAATGTTCCATCAAAAGCATCGATGCTAAAAAAAAAACCCACATGAAAAAACCAAACTAAAAATTTCCCATATTCATACTCTTTGCTGTGCTTTAATGTCTTAAAAAAAAACCCTCGCACCCAATCTCTACATTTTAAGGAGACCTCTACCACGATATAACAAATCCAAGTTTTGAGAGGATCTAGCACCATTGTCCCAATCCACCATTGATAGAGTTGGGGAAGAAGGATCATACATCCTACTGTAGTAGGAAAAATAGTGGCCACCATCAGATTTTTATCTTTGGAGATAAGCGATGCGAATGTAGCCCCCATGAAAGCTGTATGGATCGTTTCAATGATGGAAATGAAATCCACTTGCTCCTTTACCATATGGTAACACTTCACTTGAAACATTACAACACACATCTTCATGCTATAAATGAACATCCATGATGGATGGCTGTCGAGTATGTAAGCCATGGAGAGAATGTTGCTGGAAAGTTTGACAAGAAATCCAAACAAAACAGAATTGATGAATTTAGTGATAACCAAGAGAATCCCATATACTCCGCATAAGAACATGGGAAAGCCAAGGAATAAAACAATTGAAGGGAGATGGCAGCTTTTTGGGGAAAGTGGAGGTGAAAGTTGAGGTGGGGGTGGCTGTGGATGTGGAAGAGTTGAGTGTGAGACGAAGAAGGATTGTTGGAGTAGCTAGACGAATAAGGAATCCAATTCAAGAACTCTAAAACAGTCCATGCTAACAAACAGTCTTCTACGACTTTTATTTCTTCATTAGTTTAGATAATTTGCAAAATTTAAATATGTCTACATGAAAAATGGTAAGATCCAAACGGATCCGAAATTTTTTACCACTAATGGAGACTTGGAAATGACGTCGAACAAATTCCTACGGCTACAATTTTAGGCGACTTCGACGGCGAGACAATGGGAAAGAGAGGATTTTGATGGATGTTGCGTCTACGATGACAATGGAGATTCACTGTTCGTGAGATCTGGGTTTAAAAATTGTCCCTTGTAAACTATGCGTTTGTAATTTTAAAACGGGTTGAATATTGCATATACCACCCTTAAACTGACTTCTTCCACTTTTCTAAACTGCAAGTCGAAAAACCACACGAAAATATGCCCCATTGCCATCATCTTCTTACTAACAATCCTCATTCTTTTCTCATCTCCACTCCTCCACCTCCACGTCCTGCTTGCAATAACTTTCAAAAACCATATCGAAGCCCTTTTTTCAACTATACTTGCTATTCCAACAATCATTCTTCTCCTCTCACTAAGACTCTTTCACCTCCCGCTTGCAATACCTTTCAAAATCCATATCGAAATCCCTTTTTCAACCACCCTACTTCTTTCCACTCAAACAATCCTCCACTTCATCTCCACCTCCTACTTGCTTTGAAAACCCAAATCAAAACCCCTTTTTCAACTACCTTACTTCTTGCAATTAACCCGTTTTAATTACTCTTATAATATGACTTGATAACATGTGATGATAGTGACAACTAATTTGTATTGCCTTAACAAACTTGCAAAAGTTTACTTGAGTATATTTTGTTGTAAGTTGACAAAAACGATTTTTTTTAGATATTCTTAAAGACATATTGCATGAGTCAAAGCTTTAAATTACTTTTTGCTTTGGAAAATAAATTAACTTTACATTAATTAGTTAACATTAGCAAACATGTGAGAGTCGATCCAGAATACTTTCTAGAAAATTTTGGCTTAGAGGAATATTTGTAAAATTTATAATTTGACCTAAAATTTTATGTCATATATTATTATTATAACGTCATAACAACAATAAAGACAAACCTTTTAAAGAAAAATAAGAATTTGATTAAATATAAAGATTTGTAACGGTTTGCAAACCACCCTTCGAAGTACCTATATCCCCTAGATATCAGATTAAAATTTACAAATTTACAAATTTCAGTTATTGGATGTGGCCACGCATATGACAAATTTAGTTACTTTGCCTCAGCGATGAGTTGTCTATTAGGTATGATAAATTACTTGCTCTACTCGCACGATGTTGGAGCTTGCTGGGTATGACAAATTTTCCCCTCTCTACCTATGTGTGGGACGCTCACCAAGTATGACAGATATTTCCCCCATTACTAGTTGTGGTGAGAGTTTTCAGTATTACATATATTAGCATATATTCAAAATAAAGAAAGAATATCAATAGTTAATAATAAATAAAATGCCTTGATAAATAGTGGAGTTTAAATTATTAGCTTATAAAGATTGACAATAGAAATAACTTAGTGGCGATATTTAATGCCTTACCCATATTAATTTTAAAAAGTACTTATAGTTAAATGTTTTCAAAAATTGCTTTATAAACTAATCCATTCGTTGAGCATTCCAGCTCACCTTTTATATTTTAACCCCTCCAAGTCACCATAGGAATTGTGCTTAGTAGTGATTTACAACTCAAGGTTGAGCCCACGCGACATTATTGCTTTTTGCATGTAATATCACATGTTTTGTTTTTCACTACCTGAGGGTTTAACACTTATGACTTGCATGATGTAGATGTTTTATGTTTTGTTGTAAGGTGTGAGAGCCAATACATTATGTTTTCAGACTTGTAGTTTATATGATACTCGACTTATTTTCAGAAAACTTTTATGATAGTTGTTGAGCCCTCACATGTTTTGATGTGCCAAAACTAATCACAAGATTGATTGAAACCTAAAAAATATGCAAAGGTATGACATAAGTCATAACCAAAACAAAAATGCAGATTTTCCAGGTGGAACTTCCGTTCTCGAAGATGGAACGACCGTTCCTAGTTTATTTGGCTTCCCAGAAAGTTGTTCCAAATGGAACGACATCATTCCTCATGCCTGTTCACAATTCTGCCAAAAGTTGTTCAAAGCTGTTCTAAATGGAATGACCAACATAATGACCGTTCCAAGCAAAATTGAAGACTTAAGCAAAAAGGCTGAAGCACGCGAGGAATGACCGTTCCTTATACCTGTTCCACATTAATGACATTGTTCCATTCGTCGTTCATGCTTCTGGAATCTTGACACAAAAGTTCCATGTGGTGGAGTGCTCATTCCAATCAAAGTCAAGATTTTGAACTTTAAAGATTTCGAGCTCATGTCTAGTTTTGGAAATTTAATGTCAATCCCGAAAGATATCGTGGGGTGAGCGCTAATCGCTTAGTAAGGGAATATGACTATTCTAACTGTTATGAATTTCTTAAACATTCATAATATTCATAAACTAACAACATATCATTCATTGTTAATGTCATAAATCATAGTCATGATATTCAAATTGACTTTCTTACACACACACACACATATATATACACAACATCATAAAACACTTAATATATATGACTCATGCAATATTCATAATCATGGCATGCCAATTTCTTTGATCTAGGTATTTGACATTTCGTTTATCTTTACTAACTGATCGGATTCATAGTCTGATCTTGGTTTCACACCTCAAGAGACTCATGGAACTCATATACCATTACTCTGATCTTGGCCTTACGCCTCAAGAGACTCATGGTAATCATACTCCACTACTCTGATCTTGGCTTTGCGCCTCAACGGACTCATGGAAATATTTCTTTAACATTTCATAAACTCTCCATAAGTCAACTAAACTAGGTCATATAGATTATCATTTAGAATGCGTTCATAAGCGATAACATCTCCCTTGAAAAAACATAAACATTACATATGCATTCATCGTACATGTCATTTATAGCTAACTTATGGACATGCTTATTCATAACGTTCATTCGTCTAGCATATAACCATGACCAATTTCATAATTTTTTAGTCAATTGAGCGATATTCCTTATCATGAATATTTTCTTAATGTTTCTCATTTTCTTAATTCACTCAATTCTCATGATACATAAGGAATTTCACTACGTGTCTTGTACCGTTCTTGTTCGAGTTAGGCCATAGGATTATTTGGTGCCTTAACAGAATTTCCAAAGAAATTTGTAAATTTTATTTGGAAATTGGATGCTGCAATATTCTTTTGTATTCCGCGGTATGCATAGTTCGAATCAGTTCTTGGGAAAAACATAAAAGTTTTAGGCATGTTTCTTAGTTTTCTAATGCTTCAAGAATAAGCTTAATCGGATCTCTGTAACTCAAGTTATGGCTAGTTTAGTAAAGCATGTACATAATGGACATTAAAATGCCAAGTCCCATAAAAATTTTCTCCTTTGTTTATTCATCATTCAATTATCATTCAAGCATTTTCCAAATACAAACCAAGTCATAAAAGCTACATAAAACCCTCCCTCTCACATTCAACAAGTGCCAAACATATATCATCCAACTACAAGTCTCTTAAGTGGCAATATCATTCTCCTTTTTCCAACACAAACATCAACCAACACCAATTCAAACAATACATAAGCAAAACATTATACATCAAATTAACGTAACAAAAATTAAGGTTCACTAACCCTAGGTGTTGATAACATAGCTTAAAGAGAGGTTTTCCCCTTACCTTGGCAATCAAAACACAAAAACACTCCTCCTTGGCTCCAAATAAACACATTCACCTATAACATGCATTAACACTCATGAAATTGCTTTAATACATTCAAACTTACCAAGCTAGGGTTTTAGGGATTACCTTAATCCCTTAAATTTAAATCTCCTTAAGGTGTATCTTGATCTCCTTCAAGAAATTGTTTGAAACCCTAAGAAATTTGAGGATAAAATGCTTGAATTAGTGGTTTTAATGGTGGATTTGAGTAACGAAGAAGAAGATAATGTATTTGGGGTGTATATGGTTGAATCTTCTCTTTTAAAACCTTATAAATAATTTATTTATTAATACACCATTGTGATTGGTCATTAAAAGTTAGATATAAGGGTCATTTGACATAATGTTTTCATATAAGGGCGTTTTGGTCATTTCTACCACAACCTAATGATTACACTCATTTAATGCCATTTGACTTCTCTTAAACTCTTGTGATTAAGTAACCTCATTAGGTAATTGACTAAATTACCCTTAGTGTACTTTTATGGATACTTGATTCATATGGATTTGTGTGAAAGACCATTATACCCTTGGTTACCGTTTAAGCCATTTAACCCTATCAATCTACTTTATGACCATTCTACATCATTTCTCTTTAATGACATCATTCCTTAACACTTTACAATGACCACATCTCGAAATGCATGCAAAATGATCATTTTACCGTTCTATTAAAAAATTACATGTAAGGGTAGAATTTCATACCTTAAGGCATCATAATAGTGACGCGAGGTTTACACAAACAAGGTTGCCGTTTGCATTAAGTGACACCAATACTTCACATGTGTTTGAATTATTGCATTTAGATCTGTGTGGGTCATATAGGACACCAACTTAGGGTAATGCTAGATTCTTCGTCACAATAGTAGATGACTTTACTAGAACAACTTGGCTTTTTTTGATGAAACATAAATCAGATGTTTATCAAACATTAAAAAACTTCATTATCATGGTTCAAAATCATTTTCAGCACACACCAAAATGCAATCAAACTGACAATGGTTTAAAGTTTTTTAATCATCAATCTCATGACTTGTTAGTTGGTTTAGGTATCATTCATCAAAGTACATGTGTTTACACTCCACAGCAGAATTAAGTGGTAGGAAGGAAACATAGGCATATACTCAATATTACTAGGGCCTCAAATTTCAGTCAAACATACCAGACTATTTGTGGGGATATTTTGTTAAAGTTTTTGTTTATATCATAAACAGGTTGCCTACTAAAGTATTTCATGTTTTTTCACCCTATGAAAAGTTTTTTGGTACCAACCCTAAGTTAGATCACTTAAGAGTCTTTGGTTGCCTGACATATGCTACCAATTTGACAATCCAGGACAAGTTTACTCCAAAATCTACTCCTTGTGTTTTCTTAGGGTATTCTCCTACGCAAAAGGGTTACATTTTGTATGATTTACATTCTAAATCAGTGTGTGTTAATCGAAATGTGGTTTTCGATGAACATATATTTCCTTTCACATGGCAAAAAGTTAATAAACCACTTTTTTCATTGGATACTTTCCATATCCTACACATTCAACTGTTTTTTACACTTATACTGAAAACACAAATCCTCTTTAAGATAAAGAACAAACATTTTCTTCTTCCTCTTCAGATGCAAATTCATCTCCCCTAATACCATCACTTGTTAATCATAGCCCTCTTAGGAGATCTAGCAAAACCACTAAGCCATCTATTTGGACCACTTACTTTGTGTGTCTAACACTATCCAATTCAAACCAAGTAACTTCAACACAATATCCCATCCAAAATTACATTTCTTATACTCATCCTTCACACTCCTATCAAACCTGTTTGTCCACTATATCAGCCCTCACAGAACCTCCATCTTTTACGCAAGCCTCCAAAGATCCAAACTGGGTAGATGTTATACAACATGAAATTTAGGCTTTGGAAAGAAAAAAAGACTTGGTTTTTTGTACCTTGCCTAATGGTAAGATTCCAATCGGATGTAAATGGGTCTACAAACTAAAATACAAAGCTGATGGGTCCTTGGAGAGGTACAATTTTTTATGTCAAAGGGTTTACACAGTAAGCTGGTATTGATTATGAGGAGACTTTCTCTCCTGTTATTAAAATGGTTATAGTAAGAATTGTCTTGACAATAACATCTCCTAAAGACTGGCAACTCTATCATCTATATGTAGATAATGCCTTCTTGCAGGGTTGTCTACAAGAGGATATCTACATGTCTTTGCCACATGGTTTTCCTAAACATAAGGATATGTCTATTGTTTGTAAGTTTCATAAGTTTTTGTATGGCTTGAAACAAGCATCCAGAGCACGAAATACTAAGCTTACTAATGTTTTGTTATCAGGTGGTTTTCATCAGTATTCTTCTGATCATTCTTTCTTTCTTAAGACAGTGAATATGCATGTTGTCATTCTCTTTGTCTATGTTGATGACTTGGTAATCACAAGCAGTGATGCATCTCTTATTCAAGCTATTAAGGTATTTTTTGCACTTTAATCCCAAACTTAAATATCCGGGTTTCTTAAGGTATTTTTTAGGCTTTGATGTTGTCAAGTCTTCCAAAGGCATTAATTTATACAAAAGAAAATATGCCCTAGAATTGATTGCTGCCTCATGCCTCTCAACTGCCAAGCCAACTATTATTCCTCTTGAGCAACACTTGAAGTTTACTTCTATTGAATATGATCATCTATTTCCTAGTCAAGGTGATCCTGCTTTGACAGATCCTTCTGAATATCAAAGGTTGATTGGTAAACTTCTTTATTTGTGTTTAACTCGACCAGATCTCAGCTACTCAGTCAACATTCTCAGTCAATTTATGCATCAACCAAAGTAATCCCATCTCAATGCATCTTTTAAAGTTATTCGATATGTTAAAGGTTCTCATAGATTAGGTTTGTTTTTCCCAACACATGGTTCTTTTCAGCTTAGAACATTTGTGACTCTGATTGTGCTTTCTGTTTAATGACTCGAAAGTCCATCACATGATACTACATCTTCTTGGGTGGTTCTTTGATCCCATGGAAATCTAAACGGTAGACCACTGTTTCCAGGTCTTCTTCTAAGGCAGAATATCGAGCAATGGCCTCCACGGTTTGTGAGCTTTTTTGGCTTACTCAGCTCTTGCATGATCTTGGTCTCCCTCTACAGTTGCCTATTCCTCTTGGTTGTGATAATCAATCTTCCATTCATATTGCCTTTAATCCAATGTTTCAAGAGCATACGAAACATATTGACATTGATTGTCACATTGTTCGTACTAAGCTTAATGAGGGATTGATCCAACCTACTCATGTTCCTACACATGTTGATCTGTTTACTAAAGCAGTTTCTAGTGATCTTCATCGCCATCTCTTGTGCAAGTTGGGAGTGATTGATATTCATCACCCACCAACTTTATAGAGGGGTGTTGGGGGGGAAGAGGGTCTTGGATTATTATTGATATGTAGTAGTCACTGTTGTAATGTGGCAATAAACATTGTTAGTAATTAGGTTAGTTAGTTACTATAGTAGTTATTTTTGTTAAGATGGTTAGGTTAGGTTAGTTTAGTTGGGTGGCAATTGTCTAACTGTGGTTAAATGAACCATAGTTGTTGTATGTGATAATTTTAAGATTGAATGAGTATCAGATGATGAATTTTATTCTTCTTTCTTTGAACAAAATCTAATAGGATCTTCCTTGTTATAAGCCATAAAATACACTTAAAGTACTGATAAACCAATATTTGTCCTAGTATTTTGCTTTCATTTGTATGTTTTACCTTAAGAATATGTTACTTTGAGGTGGTTTTTACCATTTTGAAGATACATGAGCTATTGGAATCCATTTGGAAGAAATCGTGCAAAATGGGTCTAGAATTGGAGTTGAAACGAGGAAATAAACGCATTTTGAAAAAAGACCAAAGTGTGTCGCCACAGAAACTGAAAGAGAAAAAATGTAACTTCTCGAGGCTGTCATAAATTACTCCATATGAACTGGGTGATTTAATAAATACGGCTGGAAAGCTTTGGAAGTCTAGTTTATGGAGAATTTTACGGTTTGTTATTCGGAGTTTTCTAGAGAAAGATATTCCAGTTTTAGTACCTGAACGTCGGACCAGATAAGTTAATGTGAAAAATCATGGGAAACGTTCGGGTTGAACATGCTTTGGTATTTCAACGATAAATCGAGCTGAGACCTCGTAATTGGATGATTCTTGTTACGTTAGAATGTTGATTCAAAGATCTATAATTCAAATATTTTAGCTGCCATTCTTGAAGGCCACGACCATGCCTTGGTAGTTCACCACGACCATGCTGCCATGGTGATGGAATGAAGACAATAGTCAAGAAAACAGAAAGCACCACGGCCTAGGCTGTGGTGACTTCATTTCCGCCACGGCCAAGGCTGTGGCACGCACAATTATTGCATTTTTTAGGTTAATTTGTTTTCTTCTTCACTTAGGACTTCTTAGGGTATTTAAGGATAGTTGAGATAGACTTGTGGAGAGTTTTTTTTTTTTTTATGTTTTTATGTTTTTGAGAGTGTGTTCTTAGTGTGAGATAATTGTGAGTTTTCAACAAGGGATAGAAGGAAGAGGATCAATCTACTTCGATTCCTATGTGACTTCTTTTCAATTTTATTTTAATTTGCAATATGATTAGTTCTTCATTCATTGAAATCATTGGTTTGAGTTTCATTATAAGCAACTAAATATATTGTGGGTGTTTAGCTTGACTATCATGATTTTATTGGGTATTTGGTGATATGTTTTATGAAAGTTTAGATTGTTTCTTGCTTAATTGTTCTTCATGATCTTAATTATAATTTGTTGATTGGCCAACTACTTTTTATAATTAAAATTGAGAATTAGGGTTCTAGTGATCATCTTGCTTTAATTAAGCTCTGTCAAACAAGAGTTCAAATTGATTACATGATCATTGTTTTGATTTGGATGGTTGTGCGATTTTCTTGTGCGTATTACGATTAATTAGTTAAAAATTTGATCATAGAAGGTAATTAATTAATTATAAATGGAAAATAAACATGATCATTGGAATTCTCTATGGGTTTGTAGAAAAATCAGCAATCTAATATGAGGATTTAATTGTTTTATTTGTCAAATATTCCAATACATGATTGAGAAGTTAGCTAAATCCCCACTATCACTCTCATTGATTTAATTTGCATTCAGCAGATTGCATTAGTTAATTTTAATTAATTTATAGTTCTATTTTAGATTAATCTCATCAATCTTTTGGTTAAAGTGTTTAGGATTTAATTAATTGTTTAGTTTAGTTAAAGAAAATAAGTTAAGAATTTAGACTATTGCAATTCCGCGAGAGATTGACCTTGGGAGTATACTTATCGCTAGCTATTAGTGATTCGTGCACTTGTGAGTATTAAAATTTGCACATCAAGTTTTTGGTGCCGCTGTTGGGGAATTGGCGTTTAAATTTTATATTTGTTTTCTTTGTTTTGTTTGAATTTGTTTTTCTTTGTTTTTGTTTTAGGTATATGCATGGTCGAAGATCCTTAGGAGGAACCCTCGTACCACCAATTGATAATATTCTTAGGACAAGGGAGAACTTGCAGAAGTTAGTTGAAGAACATCAGCTACATCTCGAGGACCTTTTTGAAGAAAAGCCATTACATTCAGAGGATGAAAAGGAAAGCTTTGAAGAAACAGAAAGTATGCCAGAAGCAGGAGGCCAAATGGTGATGAATGAATATGCAAGGCCAATCATTGGGACTGCCACATCTTGCATACAATTGAGGGAAGCAGCCAAGAATTATGAGCTAAAAAATATTCATTATAGTATGTTGCCTTCCTTCTATGGAGTTTCTAATGAAGACCCTTTAATGTTCATAAGAGATTTCTATACTACCGTGCAAACTTTTCCATTGCAAGGACTCAATGAGGATCAATTGAGGATGAGATGTTTTCCCTACACTTTGAAA
>WYDK02055043.1:0-13001 GCA_009867345.2 Toxicodendron radicans | reverse complement strand
ATCTTATATTACTTGACAACCAAACATGATAATGCAAGTAATATAAGATCACTTAACCTCAGTTATCACACATAGCCCCCCAACCAAACGCCCCCTTACGGTTTTGCCTTCTGGCTATACAACCAAAAACGTATATAACAAGTACCCTAGGTTATAATATACACTAGCTCAAGCTTTTCCTGAATTAGGGTTGTCAGCCAAGCCCAGCCATTAGCGATAGTATCGAGCCGAGTTCGAGCTCGATAGATATCGGTTTGGGTCGGCTCAACTCCACTCCACTCGACTAAGCTTGACACTATTTAAGGGGAAAGTGGAGAAAATAGAGAGTTTTTTTGGCTCGGCTCGACTAGGCTTAGGCTCAACGCTGTAGCAATCGATTCAAGCTCGAATAGCCCAAAGCTCAGCTCGACTCTGCTAAAGATGTGAGATTCTTGCTCATGGCTTGCTCTTATACTCCTAGTGTTCGCAACAGGGCCCCAGCAAGGAACAACTCATGACTTAACATTTCTCTTTCCTAGTATTTTATTAAAATAATTATATTTCATTAAAGCCCAAACGAGTAAACCACATATATTTTGTGTTCATTCAATTTCCGTGCATGGTTATATATTTTGATATCAAATTAGTGTTGATTATATCAAATTTACAGCAAAACTATATATATTGTTTGATTGATATATCATTCATTTACATTTACGAGCTTTTATGAAATAAACTAATCATGTTCATTTTGTATAAAGAGATTGTAAATCTAATTATTCTTTAGAAAATAATATCTTTTAACTTCAAAAACTAACTATTTAAAATGTTGTGTGTGTAGTAGTATGCATTATATAATAAATACATACTTATAAGAATTGCAGTGTTTTTAAAATGTTAGATGAATAATGTTATGCTTACAGCTGAGTCATACAACCGGACATACAACCAGCCAAAAAACATAGGACAGAGTAGTCATTTTACATTAATTTTGTGCAATTTTTGTCTGATTGCATGTCTGATTTATATAACTTAGTGGTAAGCATAATATTATTCACGTTGGATAGGCTTCTTCTTCTCTTTGGTTCTTGGGACTTGGAAGCTAGTCACCTTCAAATATCCAGACCTTTGTACATATCAACAAAGCAAAACAAACTGGTTAGCAGTAGTTGGTATTTTTAAGAAAAAAAAAACATAATAAATAATTAATATACATAATTTGTTGTGACCAGAAGTCTCACATCGCTCCCGTTCTGTCTACTGAGCTTGTATATAAGCAGAGGCCTGAAGCCTTTAACTCAAGTAACGCGTTTTAAAGCCGTGAGGTGCGTTAAAGCGGACAATATTGATTGGTCTGTTTATAACATAATTGAATTTATATATAGATTATCACGATTAAACATAAATTATTTCATATAACCTTAGCTAACAATATACATAGATGATGAAAATTAAGAAAATCTACTATTAGAGAAATTATAAAGATAGTCCATAGATTGAGACATGCAACCTGTAACGGCCTCGACCGTTATCACTAACTAAGTACTGTTCCTCCTCCCTCCCCTCCCTTCCCCTTAAGGGATTTTCTTCGCCTCCCATACCACTCAAACCCAAGACCAAGGGGTTATAGTCAATTAGGGAGCATGGTGTGTACCATTGGGCCTTTTTAATGTAACGGTCGAGGCGTTACACCTCATCACTCGATCTATCTCCCGGTACCTTCAGATTGCCATTTCGACACCATTCGTCGAGGAACTTGCTAGAAAATTAACGAATTCCAGTGAGTTTGACTTTTTACATTCCGAGCACTCCGTTGGTCGGATTAGCTTCTTTTTTGCACCATTGTGACGTCGATTCCGAGCACTTTGCCATGATCAGATTTGTTTTTGTCAATCCCGCCTCCATCAACACACCCATGAGTGGCTGAGCTCTCGGCTGCGTGTTACGACATAGGCAAGATCAAGATTGACACCCACGCCCCTCTTCGACAACTCTCGACTAGTTGGATGAGTCTGATTAACAGATATTCAATAGCATAATGTATTGATTACATTTGTTTTCGTTTCATGCTTGATTTCGATACTTTAATGTAGTTGAATACATGATTTGAACTTAATATTAATTTCAGTTGTGAGTAGTTGTTGATTAAAACTGATTGCATGATACATGCTGGTTTGAGATTATTAAATGTTGAGTATTGCTTTAAATTACTTCGCGTCGATTATAATCAAGTTTTATTTGCATTTAATATCGTTTCTACTTATGTTCCATGGATTGTGTGGTTGGTAATTGATTGGATGTTGCGTGTTGCCAAATTGTATTTGTTAATCATGTGTCAACTAGTGGTATTTAATGGGTAATGTTTGTCGGTGGTCAATGATAGTCTTTAACCAATCAAACTTGAGTAATCGAGTGAGACATAAAAGATTATACCTAGAGTACCGGGGATCAATTTCATTGGCTTGTCTTGTCTTGTAGGTTTAGGGAATCGTAAAGCATGGTAAAGTGTTGTGAGAGTTGATCTCGTGTCAAACCAAAACCGTAGCAGCAACATTTTTAATATAAAACTTTAACTAGTTTTAATTTCAAGTTTTTAAATATTTGTCTTTAAATTCATTTAGTTTTAATTAAGTTCTTCATTTTCACAATTAGTTTCCTTATACCTTGTTTGGTTGACTAAGTAATAAAACATTCCAGTAATCTTATTATACCAATAGTAAGTTACTATTGGTAATATAGGGGGTAATCTTAATACCACCATTTTCCTATGTATTTTAAGATTACCTAGGTAATCTTTTTTCTTTACTATTTTGTCCTTAACTATTATAATTTTAGGACAAAATTGCCCTTAGTTTAAAATCAATTTCCAAATTTTTTCTTTATTATTTTATCCTTATACTTAAATATTTTAAGACATAAATGTTCTTAATTTTTTAAATAATTGCACAGACCCATGGTCGGATCTGGCCACCCAACCAGTCGTCGGCCGCCGACCGTCGGTGGCCGACGGCCAAACGGCACAAGGCAGACCGAATATGGCCGGCCTTGTGCTAATCTGGCCGTTTCCGGCCATCTCTCTGGCCAGAACGGCTCAGATCTGGCCGTTTCCGGCCAGAGAAATGGCCGAAAACGACCATATCGGAGGTCGACAGTGGTTGCCGGCGGCCGGCCACTGTGGGGTGGGTGGATGTCAGTTTGATACTTTTAAAATTTGTATTATAGGGGTGTTTTAGCTAAATTTCTAAATGTGGAGGGATAAAACAATATAAATAATAATAACAAATAAAAAATAATTAAAAAATAAAAGGGCAATTAAGTAATCTAACCAACATACCCATCAATTTATTCCTCTCAACCAAACACATTAATATAACATACCCTCTAATTTATTCCTTCTAACCAAACACTTTTTAGTAATATAACATTCACATTCCCATTACCCAAGTAATCTAACATTCCCTTAATTTTTTATTCTCATTAATCTTTTATTACCTGAACCAAACGCCCCCTTAGTGTAATCAAGCAATCCATTTGTCTTCTCAATTTCCATTTACTCAAATATTCGTTTAGTTGTAAGTTTTACTCCCTATGGATTCGACTTTTTACTATTTATTAGATAATTATGATTAATTAATTTTGTGACCTTGACGATCCGTATCAACACTAGAATGTGTACCTAATTGCTTGCTTTTTTTGTTTAGGATGAATCCCTGGATTAATTTTGACCAAAAGTAGTAGATCCAACTCCGGTAGTTAGAGGATCAGGCCCAAGCATAATCCTGTGAACGAGTGGATTCTAAAGCAGAAAAACAACTTAGTAAAGCCCATACAAGGTCGAAATTAAATTAGCAAAGTGGAATGTTTTAGACCAACTCCAAATAAAATTGAAATTGGAGAAGAGTTGAGAGCTGGGTAGAATGCATCAAATTCAAAAGTGCAGCTCTCTGTAAACAGATGCTTCAAGAATGAAGAGATGTAAAATAGAGACAGATGCTTCAAGAACTGATTGCTACCGTGATTTTGAATAAGTTAGTGCAAGAGACAATTGATATCTGAGGTTGGTGACCCTGTTCATCTTGAATTAAAATTTAAAACTCTTTGAAGGCTTGACTATTAGTAAGAGTTAGTTTGAGGTGGAGTCCACACGGTTTTCAAATAGAACATGGTATTTAGATTATGATCCAATTAATCAATGTATCATATAATTAATCGAAGGGTTTATAAAGGGGTAACATGTAATAGTTTATGTTATCAGTAGATAAAGGTAATGTTACCGTATATGTCATAATCTTGCAAACTGGATCAACTTGACCAGGTCAAGATCTTAAAGGTTAGAACCAATTTATTTATATTACTTTAGGGTTTTGAATTAAGAAAAGTAAAAACAATAAGACAAAAGCAAGCGCCATACATTTCAATGGTGGGGTTCTTTTTTTATAGTTGATCATGTTAGTGACTGGCATGTGAAGAAAAGAAAGGTGCTGAGAAAAGATCAAAAAGGTTTTGTTTGTTTAACAGCTTAATATGATTAAACGCAACCCTTAAATTGTCAAAACATAATTTAGATTTTGTATTTGGTTCATTCTATTAAGATCTTGTATATATGTTTATCTGCTTCTTCAAAGGGATACTTCAAGATCAAACTTAGGGACGTTTAATGAAAAATGTCTAATTATGACCCTTTTTGATATCCAAAACGTTTGCGAATTATACAAAGAGAGGAGCATTTTAATCCTCACAATGGCTATGTGGTCAACTTAGAATGTGTTATTAGAAATAGTTATATATTTTCCATTAGACCTCTTACAATATTTGATCGTTTCACTTAATCCCCATTATAAATGACTAAATTTAGGAGGCCTAATGAAAGCATCCAACAATGTCATGGTGAAGATAACTTCAACAACTTAGTAGAGATGAGAGTAAACCTGTAAAAGAACTTCCACGCTCAATTCAGAGAAGAGTTTACGACAATATAATAAAGTGGAAGTTAAGTTTGTAATGTAAAATAACATTAGCCGGAAAGATGTGTATAGGGTATGAGAGAAAGTGGGTAGTCAATGTGCTATTTGTGTGACATTCATGTGTTTTGAAAATAATAAAATAAAATTGTATGTATACAAGTGATGCCCTATCCGGGGCAAATGTTTTGAATATTCCACTGCTACAAAGATGCTTGAAGAATGAAGAGATATAAAATAAAGATGAGAGTCATAGTTAATTACCAAATGACTCTGGAAATTAAAATAAAACTAAAATATCAACTGGCTCTTTCTCAAATGGGAAAAACAGTGAAGGAAGCTGTTGATGCATTTTATTGCATCAACACCCTGACCCATGGGCCGGTAGGAATTGTTACCTTTTAGGGGTGGCCAGAGTTCGGCCTAGGTTTTTTGGCCCATGATGGGTCGCCTCTCCCATGGTGACTCGAACCAAAGATTTATCCTTTGACAAGGCCCCATGAGTACCATCAAATAATTAGGGTTTGCTAATTAATATATACCAGAGATGTGAAATAAAGTTTAACATATTCTATATCCTATATGAATCCAGCTAAGGTGATAAAGTAGTTAGGTTCAAAGTTCAAACTATGAGTAATGCTACATTTATATCAATTTCTTACATCATTATGTGGCAAAAGATGATTGGGTGAAAGTGTAAGATTAATTTTAAATCAACATTTTGCCACATAATGATATAAGAAAAATGATGTAAGAAATTTATGTAAATGTAGCATTACCTTCAAACTATATATCCATTCAGTCAGAAATAGGGTGCACCTTTTCTAAAGAGAATTCCCATTATTTGTATTAAATTGAGTAGGTTTGGCTAAGAAAGAGGAATCTAAGGACAGGTAGATCAAATTGTTGGCGTATTTACTATCTTAATTTCTTTTATTTACATATTCAAAGGACGAAGTCCACCATTCTTCTTCTTCAGAGACGAAAACTCTTGCATTATGTTCAGAAGGTGATTACGTCGTCAGTAGTCTCGTTGAGGACACTTTCTTAATGATTTACTTTGGTTTCATCGGACTTCCACACACATTTACGACCTTATACTTTGTTCGTACACGTAATTTATAATCTTGGCTACATTATTGTTTTTGCCGCTCTTGCACCTGAGTTTACACGCGTGAGCTTTTGGCTTCTGCATGTTTTATGCCCTCAATCTTTTACTCTCATGTACGATCAAAGTTTCGGTCGTTTATGTGAGTGTCCAATCTATAAAACTTCAGTATTTAATAATTTTCTGTCGGAACCAGATCGCATTGAAAACCAACTGTAGCTCGTGTCATGGCCGGACCCAAGTTGTGGCAAGCTAGAAGTAGATCGTAGATTACTACCATTAGATCATGGAGAACTTGATTCTGATCGCAAACTATCAGATTGCTACGAATCAATTCCTGGCATGTTTTTGATTGTTTGCTCTTTATCATTTTGCAAACATGCGAAATTGTTCGCCAACCTCTATTTGGCACTCCTCACTTTCACGTCTGTTTCTTAAGACATGCAAGTAAAAAGAGTGAAAAAATAATAAATCCATATTGTTTAAGTTCATCACAAGGTCGGAGTCGTAGCCCTCCTAACTGTTAACGTTTGTTTTACGCCAACTAATTATGTGCGAATGAGATTGGATTAGTGAACGTTTTTAGTGTTTGTGGGTTTGATCGTGAACAACAATAAGAACATAAATAAAATAAATAATACAAGAGATTTTTATAGTGATTTGGATGTTTTTAGCAAAACCTACATTCATTTTTTGTTTATTCATTGAAGAATACAATGACTTTTAGCTTAAGAGCTGAATTTTGTGGAAGAACCAATCGAGGGTGAGTCTCCTTTTTATACTACTTTTTGGATGATTTTTGCTGTGTGGAGGAGCTAATTCTACATGGCTAAATGTGGACTAAGTTTGAAGACTTAGTTGTGAAGTATTTGTTGGGGGAGATGACAGATGTCGTGAGACACTGTGCATGATTTTTTATGGCATAGCGAAGACCAATCTGATTTTCTTATCATCTATTAATGGGTTGCTCTCATTTGGTGGAAAAAAAAGTGTGTAAGAGAAAAGGAAACCGTCAATCTTTCAATGAGCAGTTGGTACAAGATTCCGAGAATTGGTTGTCATGCCCTTTTTGATCTTATCTGTGTAGAAAAATCTGTATACTGAATAGTAAAGCAACTAGTCCTCGCAGTTTTATGTTCAACTTGGAATGAGTTATTAAAACTAGTCATTTTCCATTACACCTCCTAAATTTTGGCTATTTTCACTTGAATCTCTACAAAAAATGACCCAAATTTGAGAGTATAAGATTGTTTGGTTAAACTTATTTATGAGCAAAAAGAACTTATTTCAATTTAAAAATAATGCTATATTTATAATTAAATCATACAATCAGACAAAAAATAAAATAGAATAATCATTTTACATTAATTTTGTACAATTTTTGTCAGATTGATTTGTATAACTCAGTTGTAAGCATAACATTACTCTTAAATTTATAAACACTTTTTTTATTTTTTTATTTTTTATTTTGGCTGTTTTACTGTATTTCAAAAGATTTTAGGATTTAAAATAAGTTTTTTTTTTATGTCAACCAATAGTTTGAGCTTTTCCAAAAACTCTTTTTGAGATTATTTAAATTTGATTTTATATTTCTTTTATATTAAAGTATTTTGATAATTTAAGACTATAAATTACTTTTTAATTTTTTTAACCAAATATTTGACCAATCTTTCATAAAAACTCTACTCTAATAAACTCTTCTTTCCTAAGCTCTATAAAAAAAAACAGTATCAAACGGACCTTCAATGTAAATATTTACTTAACTTGTATGAGAAAATTACCCACAAGTTTTCAAAAGGAGGGAATTTTAATTAGGGGTGTTCAAAACTGGTTAACCAGTCCGAATCGGTTTTCCAAATCGGAAAAAATCTTGAACTGTAATCGAACCGGTTTAGAAGACTAACCGGTTCTAAATCGAACCGAAATACCAGTTAATCGGTTTCTAAAATCCGATTAACCGAATTTGAACAAATTTTATAAAAAAAAAAAAAATTCATTTCAATATTTTTAATTGCAATAGATAAACATATATTTAAGATTAAAGGACAGAAAATATATTCAAGATAAAACCTACCAAATTCTTGTAATATTTTTTTCAAACAACTTAGTTATAGTTAATTAGAATATTTAGATGATTTTTAGATTTTTAGGGTTTTTTAAAAACTAGTTTTAAAACTCAGTTCCAATTAACCGATTTTTAATATTGGACATTTCATTAACCGAACCGAAAAATCAAATTTTCACTCCCGCATAGATGCTTGAAGAATGAAGAGATATAAAATAAAGATGAGAGTCATAGTTAACCAAATGCCTCTGGAAATTAAATAAAACAGAAATATCAACTCGCTCTTTCTCAAATGGGAAAAACAGTGAAGGAAGCAAATAATTAGGGTTTGCTAATTAATACCAGAGATATGAAATAACGTTTAGCATATTCTATATCCTAATCCTATACGAATCTGTTATGGGTAAAATTGTACTTAAAAGTTGTGTGAACGATGATGACGTCATATTACCTGTGAGATCGTTACACATGTCCCTAGGAAGTCATCATCACATAGTTGTTCTCCAATCACTGTCACCTGACATAAAGTGGAAATTCTTAGAAGATTTGTCACTATGACACCTAGCGAGCTGATAAGATTGCACATCAAATGAAAACTATAGTGGCCACATCCTAACCCCTATAAATATAAGTGCACCATCCTCGTTAAAGGGAATAGACAATCTGAAATCTCTCTCTCTAGAAAATTATATCAATTGTAAACACATATCTTAAATAAGTCGCTTGATTTATTTATTGTTCATATATCAGATCACTGACGATCTGATTTTATGATCGCTAGTCCGCAATAATATCAGTGGATGTAGGAGTTGTTCCCAAACTTCTAAACCATTTAAAAATTCAGGTTGTTATTTAATTTAGTTGCTTATTGCGATCTTATTAAATAGCAGCGATCTTAAGATTAACAGATCAAATGCACAATCTCTCTCGTATAAATTCAACTATTCAGTTCATTGATAACTGATCGGTTTATTAATTAGTTAGCGGTTCAAAATCCCCCATCAACAGAATATAAGGTGACAAAGTAGCTAGGTTAAAACTATTTATCCATTCAGTCAGAAATAGAGTGCGCCTTTTCTAAAGAGAATTCCCATTATTTGTATTAAATTGAGTAGGTTTGGTTGAGAAAGAGGAATACAAGGAAAGGTAGATCAATTTGTCCCGCCGTATTTACTGTATATCCCAAGTCCACACCTTTTGTTCAGAGAAATTGCCAGTGCATTGCGCTCAACTTGTTTGGAAAATAAAAAAAATCTGATGGAAAGTAACTTGCCACTTGGCACTTGGCAGTGGCTTCTAGATTTTAACGAAGACCATATCTGCAATGGGATTGGCATTTCAGGCGTCAGAAAATAGGTCTAAAACTTGTCAGTATTAGACAACGAACTGCGTTAGTTTATACAAGATTTAGAGTCTTTTTAACAAAACTTATGAAAATTATTTAATACTTATAAGCTAATTTGATGTTATAAGTATTTAAAATTTAAGTAAATATGTGTTTAGTTAAAATATTTATAAATGATTAATAAGTAGTTGATATGTTTGATTGAATGGTTTATAAATATATTTTATTATTAAAATAATAAAAAAAAGTATTATATTATTTTATCAAATAATAAATTAAATAGGGATACTATAATAATATATTTTATCAAAGTAACTTATAAACAGAACGTTTATAAGCTAAAAAAAGAAATACTTTCTCCCAACTTTTTTTTTTTTTTTATTTATAAGTTTAAAAATTTTATAAACAAACAGATAAAACTGATTTTAAAGTTAGACAAACACCCCTTACTTAACTCAATAAATTTTTACCGAAAACTTACCATTTTAACTTCACTTTCTTTTAATTTCTTTCATGCTGATTGATACGTCTGCATGGAAGGTTTATCAATGTATTTTAATAAAAATATTAATGCAGATCCTTATTTAATAATTTTAATTCTTAGTTGGAGTAATATCTTAACATGAAACGAGAGTTAAAAGTCTCCTATATAAATACAGCCTGTTTAAATTCTTCATGTTCAAACTCTGTGGCAGGTGGTGGAGTCCACACGGTTTTAACACCAACAAAATTCCCAAACATTTTTATGTAGGGCACTACCAAACACTCCAAGGTCATCGCATGTGGATCGGAGTCAAGGAGAAATTGTTAAAACAATGTCTGCGACCTCCCCGATTCTTGAATCATCTTAGGTTTAATTTATTATATCTGTGAAAGAGTAGCTATATATATATGTTACTGGAAGCTAAGGTAATTTTACTGGTTATGTTACCAAAGCTATCGTAATTCTTAGATCTTGATTATCATCTATAGAAGCCTAGCTAATAATGGGTACTGAATGATTTGAAAAAAAAAAAAAAAAAGAGTTAAAGCCAAAATTAAGAAACCGACACCTTTCAACAATGTGCTCTCGTTTTCCTTTTGAATATGTGAGTAGCTGCTGGCATGTGAAGATCAGTTGCCAGAAAATATTAAAAGAATTTGGTCACAATGTAATGATCAATGAATAAAATTAGGAGCCAGAGATTTTAAGTTAAAAAACTGAGGATTAAAGATGCCCCTCGTTCGTAATTTTGTCAACCCAAGTCTTTTATATTGATTATATTACTCTCTTAACACCAAAAATAATCTTGAAATTAAATAAAATAAACACTTCATCGATTTTATTCAAAGTCGATTATCTTTAAACTTACAAGTGATTAAAAGATAAATTAAAGTCTCAAATTAAGGGTTTAGTCCTCAACATGGAATGACTTATTAAAACAAGTTATTTTCCATTACACCTCCTGAAAATTCACTTGAATTTCCAATAAAACTGAACAAATTTAGAGAGACTTAATGAAAATATTTTTGATTACTCATTTGAAGTTGAGTACAGACTTGACAAAAATTACAAAAGAGGGGCATCTTAATCCTCACAATGGTCAACTTAGAAATAACTTATTAAAAATGGCCACTGTGCCCCCCCTTAAATTTGGTCATTTTCACCTAATCAAGCCTCCTTTTACAAAATACAATGCAGTCCTAAAAAATTTCTCTCTCCACCACTCTCAAGATTCAAGACCTCAGAAACTTTTGTCTATCACTCTATTGATTTTTCCTCTTTACTTCCTTTCTAGTGCTTCTTCCTCTCTTCTTCCTTTGAATCTCTCAACTGCCTGTAACTCGTCACTCTCTACTCCCTCTCTTCTATTAGAAATCTTATCCACTATGGGGAACTGCAATTCAATCCCACAACCACCTGATGACACAATTCTTGGCGCTTTATCAAGTTGTATAGATTATGTTTCTAAAAAATTGAAGTATAAACGAGAACTCAACACAAATATTGAGGCCTTACGCACTGAACTGAAAATATTGAGTGAGGCAAGGAACGATGTGCTTCGGAGAGTCAAAAAAGAGGAACAACGACCACAAAGGGAACGACTGGACAAAGTGGGAGGTTGGCTTACAAGGGTGCAAAAGACAGAAAGGGATGTTGATAATCTGATTACAAACATCTCTGAAGAAGTTGAGAGGTTATGTCTTGGAGGCTTTTGTTACAAGAACTACAAATTTGCAAGCTTCAGGTTCGGGAGGAGAGTTGCTGAGATGCTGGAAGATGTGAGGAAGTTGAAGGAAGAAGGTAGAGAATTTAAGGAGGTGGCTGATCAGAGAATGGATGATCCAGTGGATGATCAAATACCTTCTGAACCAACGGTGGGTTTAGAGTCAACATTGCATGAAGTTTGGAGATGTTATGAAGAAGATCAAGCGAAGATTATTGGCCTGTACGGGAAAGGGGGAGTCGGAAAAACTGCCTTGCTAAATCAGATCTACAACAAGATCCGTCAGACGTCAGCTGATATTGTTTTGATCAGGATATCAGCGACCAATAAAAATCTTGAAAACATTCAAGATGAGATTGGGGAGAATCTAAGTTTGAATGATGAGTCATGGAAAAATAAAAGTTTCTTGGAGAAAGCTAAGGACATCCTCAGGATTCTGAAGACGAAGAAGTTCGTATTACTATTAGATGACATATCGGAGTGGGTTGATTTGGTCGAAGCAGGTGTCCCTCTTTCAGATACAAATGTTGTATCGAAGGTGTTCTTCACAACTCGGCTTCTGATTAATGTTTGTGGTCGTATGAAACCTCACATGATTCCCGTGGAACGCTTGGAACATGATTATGCCTTGCAGTTATTTCGAAGTACCGTTGGAGATTGGGCTCTTGACAGTCATCCAGAGATTCCTGCGCTTGCCGAAACCATGGTAAAAGAGCTCGATGGTTTACCACTAACAATTATCCAGGTTGCTAAAGCCATGACTCACAAGAAGACACCTCAAGAATGGGATTATGCTATTGATACCTTTCAGAGAATGGGCCATGAATATTCAGGTATGCTGGAAGTGTTCCGGGTGTTACGGTCAAGTTATGATAAGTTAAAAGACCTGACAGCAAAAGCTTGTTTCTTATTCTGTAGCTTATTTCCAAAAAATTTCATAATTTTCAAGAGAGATTTGATAGATTATTGGATTAGTGTGGGATTTTTGGATGGTAAAAATGTAGCGCGAGACAAAGGATACGACATTATGGGTATTCTTATCCATCGAGGTTTGTTGGAAGAAGAAGATGATGAGCGAGTGAAAATACCCGGTGTCATTCGTGATTTGGCTTTGTGGATAACAATAAATGACAAAGGGAAAGAAAAAATTTATGTTGCTACTGGTTCTAGATTGACTCAAGCTCCAGAGGCTGACGAATGGGAAGGGGTGAGAAAGATGTCATTGATGAAAAATCAAATTCAGAGTTTACCAGAGACACCTTCAAGCCATTGCCTCGAAACTTTGTTTCTTAATGATAACAATCTAAAGGTTATCAATGGTAGCTTCTTCCAATTT
>WYDK02055032.1:0-13006 GCA_009867345.2 Toxicodendron radicans | reverse complement strand
TAATTCATTTAAATATATCAACCCAATATATTTAAATATTTATAATCTCATCAATTTAATTTCATAATTAAATTTGGCCAATGACCCCAGCAAATTAATTGCACCGTGAGATTACCAAAATACGTTTTTCATCATAATGACGAAAATACATTTTTTCTTTCTTTAATTCTTAAATTGTTTTCTATGTGTGTGACCCGTAGGCTCCTCATCATACCGTCAGTGTACAGTATCAGGATTAATACTCAATTAATCGTCTCACCATACACAGACCAAGATTGGCCTCTAGCAAGACATCATGGCCACCTAATAGATTCAGATTTAGCGAAATAGCTACCTATCAACGATATGGTTATTGTGCAATCAAATTCTTTCATCATTTGTTATCTCATCAAGGCTTGAAGTACAGAAATAGTGTCAACTTCAATTCGTTACCTTGATATGTTCGTACTCGATTATCGGACCAACGACCAAATGAGCTACAACTCATTTCCACTGTGACCACAAATGTATGGTCGATGTCATTCATTGAATACCTCGCCGAGATATCTTATCTTGTAGCCAGGAGTGAAGAATCCTATGTCGATCCACCATAGCCATAATATGCTTCTCGGTATAGTCAATCACTACCATATTGATAATCCTAAATAGAGTTTCATTAGGCTAGTGTCAAACCATATCAATATTCATACACGGCACTCTGGTGATCTCAAGTAAAAGAATCACTTGCACCACCATTCGGTAGATGATTTATTTCACAGACACTGGGGTTACCATTTATGTGGAATCCTCTGGTGGGTTGATAACTCTTGTTACAAGAGTTATCATGGTCCTAATTTAGAGCCTTTGGAAGTGTTCTATTTCTATTTTAGTTATTTTACTTAAGTTTAGTTTAATATTTTAGCAACACTGTCAATTTAGAGTTTGATTATGTTTAAAGATAAAAATGCATATTATTCTGCTTTATTTTGGCTTCATTTAGGTTTAATTTCTTTAATTGTTTCTATGCAGTTCAGAATCTAGTAGCTCGTCCTAGGAATTAAAATGCATAACTTGAAGATTTGTGTTGTTGACTATGCGACAAAGAACGCTAGCACAGAAAACAACAGGTCAGCATATCTGAAAAAGGTGATTTTCTGCGCACGTGGTCCTGCCATTGTGCCGAGTTGTCCCAAAAAGGACAATCATTTTTTTCTGTGCAACAGTGAGAGAATGTACAGTAACATGGCTATTAGGATTGATCTATCATAGTATTTAGCCATGTGTCACAAGAAGCCCTACATTCTCTCATATTTAAGCAAAATGGAAAGAGTAAAGAGCAAGTCTTCTTCCTCAAAGTGAGTGACGGATGCAGAGAGTATTATCTAGAGGAGAAAGTGCAGAGAACCATCAAGGAAGAAAGAGCCATTGACGAGGAAGAGAGAGAGCATTCCAAGATATATTCATTTTCTCCTTTCTTGTATTTTGTGTTTCTTTATCCAATGAACTTCATCGTTGTAATTTCTACTTTGTTTTACTCTCATTTCAGTATGAACTAATTTTCTTTAAGTTGGATTTGAGTATTTGAACTCCTATTGTAATTCTCATTTTTATCATTAATATAGCTTATGATGTTGACATTTACTTTAATCAAATGTGTGATATGTGTTGCAATGTTGATTTGGCCGTTCAATGTTTTCTATCTTACTTGTTAATGGGTGCTAAGAAGGTCTGTTAATAAGAGAAATCATTTGATTAATACAAGCCCTTAGGGTCATACGAGAGTATGAGAAGAATACATAGACATATAGATGCTTCCTTGTACGATTGCTAACAAACCGAGTCTTAATATGTTTCTTAAGTCTAAATCTACATAGATGTATGTTAGATTTAAGCTTAGGAAGCAAGTTTGTAGAATATTCAAGTGAACAGTAAAAGATTTTAGGTGTTTGGATCAAGTAAATTGTCATGTTGAGTCAAGCTATAGCATTTTTCACAGCATTACAATAAGAGAGAGTTTATTCAAATCTAACTTCCCATTATTTGATTACTGAAATTTTTGCCATCCTTACTCTGTTGATTTAGAATTCACACTTAGATTTACTTAGTTGATTAGCCATTTCATTATTGTTTATTTTAGTTCAATATTACACTATTTCCATTGATGTTACTATTACTGGAGCATAGATTTGAGACTAACTAGTTTACAATCCTTGTGGGAACGATACTCGATTCTTAGGAACCTATATTACTTGTTGACCACGTATACTTGTGTGAGTGTTGTTTATTTCCATATACACCATTGGCAACACAACATGGGTCAGTCCGGTGGACTTGCTCATAAAGCAAGCACCCATGTGTCGCACTAGGTTATCACCAAATAACCTTGACAAGTGAGATTTGTCACTGTCTTTCGACAGGGTCGTTCAACACGATGATAGTCTTACCATATTCTTTGTGCTCTTAATTCAGAATAATACTAGGGCTATGGACACTTTTAGAATGACCATCATTTATGATCATAGGGTCCTCACTATAAACATTTTAAGCACTTGATACCCTCATCATAATTCAACCAATCTACAATCATATATTATTTATACAATCGCATGTACGTATGGTATGATATATAAAAACTTTTTATTATTAATATATTTTTATAAAGAGTCAATTACAACTGGATTTGTTCTAACGCACCTACATTAACAGTCTTAGGAATCCAAGTTCTGTCCAGGTTTTGAAAGCTGCTCTCACGGAATTCTCTAGCTTTTCTGGTCCTGTTCCGAATTTGACAAAAAGGTCTATGTATTTATGCAATGTCTCAAATGTTAATCAAAGACATAATGGGTTTCCAGAAGGTTCTCTCCCTGTAAAATACCTAGGAGTACCTTTAATCACTACTAAGCTGTTCCGTAGGGACTGTCATGCTTTAATTGAGAAAAATGACAACCGTTTAAGTTCTTGGAAGAATAGAAGCTTGTCATATGTCGGTCGTCTTCAGCTTGCTAAATATGTGGTAGCAGCTCTTCATGTTTATTGGGCTGGGGTATTTATTCTACCCAGCTCAGTTACTTTGGACAATGAGTGAAAGATGAGGGATTTCTTATGGGTCGGTAGTGAGCTAAGTAAGGGCAAAGTTAGAGTCGCCTGGAAGGATGTTTGTCGGCCAAAAATTGAGGGAGGTCTTGGTATTCAACCCTAAAATAGAAGACTATTATTCTCATCTCTTACCATATTTGGAGTATTCTCTCTCTATCTGGGTAAAGTGGATTCATTCTTACCATCTCAAAGGACGCAGTTTCTAAAGTGTGCGGGTTCCATGGGATTGTAGTTGGTGTTAAAGAAAAATGCTTAATCTGAGAAGCACAATTCTCACTCACTTTTGCACCACAATATGTGAAAGACGAGTTGTTTCTCTCTGGTTTGACAATTGGCACCCTTTACGACCATTGAATCAACTTGTTCCTCCTCGTTTCTTTATTTTTCTAGCCTTGGGCACCATGCTTGTGTCAAGGAGGTTTTTCATAACCATCAATGGTGCTGGCCTGAGATTATCACTACTTCTTTTCCCTTGATTGTGGTAGCCAATCTTCCTATTCCAAATGAAGGTGCTCGAAATTGTGTGTTCTAGGTCACTAAGGATGGTAAAAGGTTTCCCTTCTCCACCAAGCAAGTCTGGTCCAACCTGTCCACTTCATTTCCTCACTCCTCTTGAAGCCCTCTTATTTGGAATGGGTGGGTTCTGTATACCGAGACACCCTTTCATCTCCTGGCTCACGTTTAAGAATAAGCTTTTAACTCAAGGCAGGATGGGTCGATGGTGTAATCAAGAGGATTTAGTTGGCCCCCCTTTGTCATGATGGCATGGACTCTCATGACCATCTTTTCTTCCATTGTCAAGGGTTTGGCGTCTTGTTCAAGCAAAAGGTAAGTATTATTTCTTGGTGTCCTACTACTCTTAAAGTAAAAAATTTTAAAGCTGTTGTGGGAAAGCTTCTTGTTTGTGCTACTGTCTACTTTATTTGGCAAGAGCGCAACTATCGCCTATTCATGCATCGAAGTAGAAGTAGTGACAAACTGATGTCTACCATTTATGATGTGGTTAGACTTCGTCTTTGCTCACTTAAATTCAAGGAAAGCAACCTTCCTAGAAGATTTATCAACGATTGGATTTGGGATTTGGCTCTGGTATGTTTGTGCTATCTTTTTTGGCTTGGGATGTTGGTGGTATATCGTTGCCTTGGTTCTGATTTGCTGGGGTCTGGCGAATGCGGTCTTCTCTGGGATTGCAGGTTTCACTCTTTATACTGGGTTTAAAAACAAAAAAAAAAAAGCAGAAGTCGGCAGTGCTGGGCTTGAATGCACCTTCTTGGGCTTGAAGAGGTTTTCTCTCCTTTTTTTGGGTTCCCTTCTCTTTGAGGATCTCTTTTTTGTTGGGTTTTTAGCCTGGGTTTTCTTACTTGTATATGTTGTATAGTGTTGGGCCTCTTTGTATAGTCTTTCACTTTGGTTATGCTTTGTGTCTTTGGGCCTGTCCAAAGCCACCTTGAGGAGTTTTTTTATTCTCCTCCTTCGTAAGTCCTTTTTTATTTAATATATTTACCGAGATTGCTCAAAAAAAAAATTTTTTTGATGCATAACTTTTTCATTTTATTCTAGATTAGATTCAAAACATTCAATTCAAAAAAGGAATTTCTCAACTGAAGTATCCAGTACCTCATATATAATTAAAACTACTGGTAAAATAATTCATAAATGTGTTAAACTGGTGTAAATTAATAAACTCAATTAAAATTTGCACACAATTTTATAATGAATGAATCTAACTATCAAACTGTCCAAATTCTTCTAATAATGAAACATTTAAGTAACAATTTAAACAAACATTTATCTAAATGTGGGAAATGGGGTCCGGTCCGGGCCCAAGGGCCTAGTCCGAATTCCAATAGAACCGGTCCCAAATTTTAAGGGACTAGTCTTGGGCCCATTTACTTATGGGAGGGCTCGGACTGGTCACAGGCCCAGGACCGGCCTGGTAGGAGCGGTCCTACCAGGCTTGGAAAATATCAATTTACCTCTTATTGATAAATATTTCGGGGAGGTTTTGGTAAGTTACCAGGAAATTTTTAATTTTTAATTAATTAATAAATAAACATCATTATATTTATATAATTTATATCTTCCAACAATTAATCAATTTTAATCAATTACTCAATTCTAATTATAATCAATTAATTAATTAATCAATACTAATCAATTAATCAATTATAATCACTTATAACAATTAATCAATTATAATCAATTAATTAATTATAATCAAGTAATAATTCTAATAAATTAATCAATTCTAATCACTTATAACAATTAATCAATTATAATTAATTCAGAAATTCTAATTAATTAATCTATTGATCAATTCTAATCAATTAATCTATTATAATCAGTTAATCAAATCTAATCAATTAATCAAATTTAATCAATTAATCTATTATAATCAATTAATGAATTAATCAATTAATCAATTAATCAATTCTAATCACTTATAACAATTAATCAATTCTAATTAATTAATAGATTAATTAATCAATTAATTCAATTCTAATCAATTAATCCATTATAATAAATTAATCAATTCTTATCAATTTTTCAATTGTAATCAATTCTCATTATAATAAATTAATCAATTGTAATCAATTAATCAATTAAAAATTTATAATCAATTAATTCATTCTAATCAACTAATTAATTCTAATCAATTAATCAATTAATTTTTTTAATTTTTACTTTTTTTAATTTTTTGTAAAATATCACAAAACACCCCAAATTTTTTACAACTTTGAGAGGTTTTGTGATATTTTACAATCAAGCCCAAGCCAGTCCCTTGGGTTGATCCCAAATCTGCTTAGCTTTTTGCCCAGGTCTATTCATCTCCTAATTGTTAGTTTTAATATTGGGTATAAGGTAATATTATCACTTTTACTGTGACCCTTAGATTAAAGTTCAAGTGTTTCCTTGAGACCTAAATTTAAGGTTTGTCATACGTGTTGAAAAATTGCCAAAAAGACATAAACAATGAAAGAAAAAAAGTAAAGAGGACACATGATTTACCCTAGTTCGTTCACAATTAAGGAACTATGTCCAGCATTCAAATAAAGTGATTTTTTATTGAGTTTCAAAAAGCTGCAGTAATACAATACATATGACGACAGTTTACTCTTTTCTCTCTATTTTGTTTGTATATCTCACATTAGGTTTTCCACTACTACTTAAAGGGTAATAATAAATTTAACCCCTGAATGCGTCAGCAGACGCCACTAATCCGTGCAAAGTATGAACCACATCCGACAATCTCCCACTTGGTGAATGCTTTGCAATCAATGCACGAGCCTTGCCATATTCACTCTTCATCAAACCCAACTCGATTGTACACCATTCGAATTTCGTTGTACTCACCGCTTTGGTTAAGAAATATGCACTATTGTTGTATCAACATTTTCCAAGAAAACAATTCATCATCAATCTTCTCTCTGATGAAGTGAAATTGAATATCAATATGCTCGGTACGTGAATGAAATGTCGGGTTCTTAGCAAAAAATATGGTGCTTTGGCTATCACACCCTAATCTCTATGCTCCTTATGTAAAATCAAGCTCTCTGAATAGTCTCTATAGCCAAATTGCTTCCTTGGCTGCATGTGTAAGAGCCATATAATCTGATTCTATGGATGATACAACAATTGTGCTCTAAGGCTTACTCATCCAACTTATGGCACCACCAAATAGCGAATATACAAATCCACTCATGGACCCTTGAATGCAACAGTGGACGCCGCTAATCCGTGCAAAGTATGAACTATATCCAACAATACAGATGTAATGTACTTAGTCTTAAGATAAACACACACACATATAGTCTTTAAAGTTGTCTTAAAGCTTCTAAAGACGAAAATTACTATAAAAAAAATCTTCCATATATATATATATATATAGTGTAACACCCCAATCCCAGGTGGTCTTTACCCTACCAGATCCTGGAGCACCATGGGTCTTGGGATCTCACGGTGCTCCTAGAACCCAAGAAGAGGCTGAAATTTTTTCGAAAACCATTTATAAAACTCTTTTCATAAAACACTTGTGTCATTTGTACAGCTCAAAACATAATTTTTATAAAACTGTTTACATAAAAACGACTGTATCAGAGTGAGTTTACCTTGTACAACATCATGCCGATCAACATGCGTCTGTGAATCAACCGAAAGCGTGCAGCCTACCCCTCAAGTACCCTGTATGAAAACCTGAGGGGAAAACCTTAAACAGTGAGCTAGGAAGCCCAGTGAGTGGATAACGAATTTCATAAACGGAAATGCTTCAACCTTAAAACTTGCATAGGAAAACACTTGCACTCATGCAACATGTAACCATTCCCGTAGTGAAACCACACTTCCTTATATAACTCTCGAAACCTATAACACCTTACATCATTCCTACTCATACCCGACTAGGAATTTTGCATCTTTTTACAACCTCCAACTACCATGGATCCCCATGTGATAAATCACATAGCTCAATACACATGTCCTCAAGTCGAGTAGTCATTTCCTATCACAAAAACGCACTCGTACTCACACCAATACTCATTGAGGGGATACTCACACCTTACACCCCAATTTACAACCGTTGGATACTCACACCTAACTCCCCAGCTTACACTCGCTTACTCACGCGTTCTGTCCCAGCTTACATCTGCTGGATACTCACACCTTAGACACTTCAACTTATACCCGCTAAATAGTCACACCTTACACACTTCAACCTATACCCGCTGGATATTCACACCTTACACCCTAGCTTACATTCGCTAGATACTCACACGTTCCACCCCAACTTACATCCGTTGGATACTCACACCTTACACCTCAGCTTACATCCTCCAGATACTCATGCGTTTTGCTCCAACTTATCCGCTGGATACTCACACTTTACTCCCCAGCTTACACCCAATGGATACTCAAGCATTATGCTCCAGTTCATACCCGCTGGATACTCACACCTTACACACCAGCTTACACCCACTGGATACTCACACCTTACTCCCCAGCTTCCACTCATTGGGTACTCACACCTTACACAAACTCCAGCCTACACTCATTGGGTACTCACACCTCACACGCTTCAGACTACACTAATTGGATACTCACAAGGGACACATTCCAACCTACATTTGTTGGACATTCGCTCAACTTTCTTCACATCGTTAGTACTACCACCACCGCCTCAATAGTACCCGGGGGATCTACAAAAGTAAGCTCTAGTGTAGGTCCTTAAATATAGACAAGCAGACTAGTAAATACATACAGGCAGTATCTGCCTGATAACACACACATACTAAGGGTTACCTTGCATACACACTATCATAAGTATACCCCTGTTTGGAGCTCGTTAGACACCCGTCATGTCCTGGTAGGATGGAATGTCACGTCATCGTTCAATAGTTCAGGCCTTCTCAATTGCAACGAGAGGGAAATAAACACAATATAGGGCCAGTATCCACCCAATAACACAACACACACTCGGTGTCACCCTGCCTACACACTCGCATGGGTGTACTCTGTCCTGGAGCTCATTAGGTGTCTGTCATGTCCCGATGGAATGATGTCACCATGAGGTAGTACAAACCTTCTCAATCACAAATAAGAGGATAAATATACCCCACTAGCAAGGGCCCAAAACACACAGGGGCTAGCTGATGTCTGGAGGGGCGTAGGTACTCAGAAGGGTGATTTTAACTCCCTCACACAACACAGTCCTTCACTCCAAACCAAACACGTCTTTACACACTCTCCCAGATATTCAACACAACATGCTCCATGAGCACCCTTACGCCAAGGCATGAATTTCTCTTTACTACAATAACCCATTTCAATCAAATTCATTACTCTAATCCAAAAACACATTTATATAAATATGCATACATGTTACATAATTAATAATCTTAAAACTAATATAAATTTTAATGTAAACTACATATCCACTCACTTTTTTGAAGCTAATGTCTCGTTTGTCTTCCTTGTCAGTAGTCCTAAGAATTCTCCACACAAAGATCTTGCTATGATAATACATCAATATTAATTCATTAAACAACACTCACACCAAGAGGTTGACTTAACTTCCTTTTTAATAAAATTGTCTTATACCCGGACATCGAAAGCTCATAAATTTTTTCGTAAAAATTTGACTCTTGTAAAATATCACTTTACTCCCCATATTTTTTCACTATTACACTTTAATCTCTTAACTTTTGAAATTTTGCATTTACCCTCTGTATCTACGGCAAGTTTCAAAATTCTTCACCGAAAGTTCCATAAACTTTCTCACAGAGAAAAGGCTTTTTCTTCGCCGCAACGAAACCCTGTTTAGTCCAAATTTCTAGGTTTTTCCTCACTTCAACACATTTTCCACTCACTCATTTCATTCCACCAACAATTCCTCTCAAAAACTCTACCCCAAATCAACATTCCACACATACTACAACATATCTACAACCACACAGCCACAATTTAATCAATTAACACTTAATTAATCCTAACCTCAAAACTCATATCCAACACCTTCACTCAAACCCATTTTTCTCACTTCCTAACCATTCCTTTACACAAATCTCACTCCAATAACACTCATTCAACACCAAACACACACAAACACACACACACAATACACCCACAATCTATACATCAAATTTTAAGGTTTTTCTCAACAATAAACAAAGAAACTGGAAGAGGATTAGAGTTTGGGATGATTTACCCTTACCTTGGATCAAAATCATTTCCTCTCTCTTATTTCTCTTCTTTTTCTTCTTCTTCTTCTTCTTCTTCTTCTTCTTCTTCTTCATGTTCTCTTATTCTTCTTCTTCTCCATCTCATTGTCTCTCTTGCCCAAATTCTCTCAAATGAGATCATTCTTCTCTTTTTATACTAATTCTGACAAATTTCACTTAAGTCATTTCTTGTTTCAGTTTTCACACTTTACTCCCTCCAAGACTTTAAATTCTCACTCTTTCCCCCCAAAAGTCACCAATTAAAATTCAATAAAATCCTCAAAAATATAGGTATATATATATATATATATATATATAGTCCAACAAGGTTAATCTACCCTCGGTTATTAGATTAATCTTCAAATATCCTTGGTTGTTAAATGATTGGTGTTAAGGATGAGAGACATTGTACTTAGTTGACTGAGGAAATTATGAGGTTAACATTGTTGGAAGATTTTTTATCGTAATTTTCGTTGATAGAAGCTTTAAGACAACTTCTTTGTTTGTGTTGCTAAATTGTTAGCAAATGTAAAATAATACATCTAGTAATGAGACCTACATTTTTAAACTTCTTTGTTAATCAAGAATTCTAATATTTGAAGATCTAATCTTGGGCAACTTTACAAAAATAAAATACAATTCACGAAAACACCTTCCACTTATCCATTAAACGTTAATTATGATGAAAGTGAATTAGAAAGTGTTATTACAAAAATCTGCAACTACCAAAGGTGCTTGGTTGACCTCGTCAGAACCAAGCAAGTTAGACGCGTGATTATAAAAAATCAGCAAGAAACAAAAAGTAGGTAAGTAAAAGAGAAGAAACGAATGCGATTTTTTAAAATGGTTCAGCCGGTTTAGAACTCGGGCCTACGTCCACTGATATTGTATTCAAGAGATCTTTTAATGTTACAAGAGATTACAATGAAAATCTAATATCGAAAGTGGTGGATTCACCCTCAGTTTCCCTCTCTAAAATGTTCTTCTAAGTTTTTCTTTCTTGTTATATGCTTTCCACCAAGTATTTTTCATGCCCCTTTTTTCATCAATTTCACTTCTATTTATAAGCTGCCTGGGGGCTGTAATGAGTGGAGATGTGTCAGACAAACTATCACAACTAATCTAGCAGTTAAGAGTATGTGTGCTTGTTAGGGGAATTATCATAGCTAATCCCCCTATCATCGAGCATGAGCCAGACTTTTCTGATAAACTTGCAGGTTAAGCAAACTGTTGCTTGCGCGACACATGGCACACATCTAGTTGTCGATTTCTGGCGCAATACTAGGACAGATGGCATGCATGTGGGTAAAATAGATCCACTATACAAAGAGGTAGGATGAATCGTTTAATAGCTTGCTCCGCTTTGCTCGCAGCTTGGCTGCCTATTGGAGGCTATGGCTCGCTCCGGACTACTGGCCGCTACGACCTATCCCATATTCTGAGCTTATTATTTCCTTCGATTTAGGGCTCGCTCTGAGTTACTATTTGGTTCGAGCTAGCTATTTATTCACATACAACATTTGCGCCCCAGTTTTTAAAGGTTGTGATGAGCTTTAAAAACTTATCTTTTGCGACTTAGAACTATTGATGCGAGCTTGGACGGTCTTATCATGTCTATCAACTTTTCGTCTAGGCTGTCTTTTCATGTTCGAAGGTTTTTCGCCTAACCTTTTGACTACTTATTAAATGGAGGCGTGTTTGTTCCTTTTCCCCAAGTGTGTTTAAGGAATTATGAATAGTTGATATGGCAATGGTTGGCATGCCCCTTCCTTTTTCTATAGATAGCCGCCTTGGCTTACGAATGACATTCTCCATTCCATTGCTGCTTATTTCCTTACATATTTGAAAGATTCCGGCTATCATTTGATTCGCTTTCTTTCCAAAGTTCCAGATTCCGACGTTCCACCATGTAAGGTTTGCCTTTCTCCCTCACTCGATTTATTTTTTCTTTCATTGGTGATGTGTTATCTAGTGTAACCAATTCATATTTCATGTTCTTTTTTTTCTTTCTTATAGATGTCATCCAACAACTATTACTCCAATAGGAATTGGATCCATAACATCGACGAATTTCATCTACCAACATCATTGCCTCTACTGAGTAACGTGTGGGTTGGGTTTTCTCACCTTGTAGATGACAAGGTTACTTCACAGACTCGCCTTGATCAGGCCGAACCTGCACCCAAAGTTTCTTTGGGCGATTGCCCTCTAGCTAGCCGATAGCTGGGGCAACAAGGGACGTCGACGGCTGGGGCAATGAGGGACATCGGAGATAGGAGGAAGACTACTATGATAGCCTCCCTAAAAAGAGGAGAAGAGCGAGCTCTCAGGCCTCCACCGAAAGGCTTGCGTTTGGGGGTATGATAAGAGCTTGAAAATGCACAATTACCTAGTGGTTTATGGGGACAATTTGTGAGGAAATTAGGTTAAATCAACGAATTTTATTATTGTTTTTCATAATTGTCTTTTATGAGATCACGGGGGTATTTTTGTCTTTTCAGGTTTTCAATGAGAAAAATGTAGCTCAGATGAATAATCATGTTCATAATGGAATGAGTAATAAGTGGAAACAAACGGATCAAGAATCGGAGCTGAATTGAAGAAGTTATGGAATTTTGAAGTTCAAGGGCTATTTTGGATTACGCTCCAAGTTGAACAACCTTCAGTATTCGGACTATAACTCGAGCTATAGATGTTGGATTGAGACAAAACTTTAACCGTTATAAATCTGATTAAAAGAGCTACAGTTATTATGTTTACCATTTTCTCAGAATCAATCTTTATCGAGGTCAAAATTGACTGTATTTGAAGAACTAAGGAATGAGTCTGAATGTGAAGGCCATAAGCACTCATGCCGCAGCACAGACATGGCAGAAGCCATCATGCCGTAGCACAGTGTCGCGGCATAGCCACGACTGTAGGGTTTTTGTATTTCCCTTTTTACATGATTTTTAGGGTTTTTTGGGGCTTTTTGAGTTATAAACTCATAAGGAAAGAGAAAAACAAATACATATAACCCTAGAACTATAAATAAGAGGCTTTAGCTTTATCTTTTGAGAGTTCTTGGAGGGATAAAAGGAGAGAATTAAAGAAAATTTGCTGGAGCAACAAAGGCTGAAGATTTTCTAAAGTTTTTGTGGGTTCAACATAGAGAAGTTTTTCTTTTTCTTTCTTGAACTCATGACTTTGATTTTCAATGAAAAGATGTTTTTTTATTT
>WYDK02055012.1:2477-13009 GCA_009867345.2 Toxicodendron radicans | reverse complement strand
AGAAACATATAAGAAAGGGTAGGCAAGTTGAATAATCAAAATTAGTTGAATTATCTAAAGCATTTTAGAGTTCAAACAATTTCTTACACTAGTTCATAGTCAGACAACAGTTGTCAACCGCTAGATTTGTGGTATTCTAGATCCAAATGAATAGACATTGTCCACCTTGGGCACAAACCTGCACAGAATTGCTTTTAGGAAAGCGTCTACTTAGATAGAAGGACCAATCTTATAAACTGAATCCTAGACTCACTTGTTCGCTAGCGAAGTGGGTGTGTCAAGACTAAACCCTCAGGTTTATCAGAGCTGGTAAATTTTTTTTTTTTTACAGATCATCTTCACAAATAGCCATGAAGCGGTCTTGAAGATGCAAATGCCATTCAGTATCTTCCCACTCTAACTCATGCCACCAACTATTCTCTGCCTTAATCTCTATAACTGTTTCTTTTGACATGGAATCCTTACAAATCTTCTTCAAGTTAGGGCAATTGTAGAAACTAATACGCTCTAGAGGGGCACAAGAACCCGTCCAAATGTTAACTAATTTGGGCAGATAATGAAGAGTCAACTTCTTTAAATTGGGGAGTGTGTTGCAACCAGAATCAATTATCTCGCCCTCGTGAATGATTTCTTCAATGGAAAGACAATCTTCAACCGCCAACTCCTCTAATTTTGGAACAAATTGAACCATTGAACTGCTAAACATATATTTCAACGTTGGACATGCATGCACTGAAAAATATTTTAGCTCAGCAAAGCTTCCTTTCGGTAAAATTCCATGCCAAATATGTGTCAAATTCCACAAATAATGAAGACTTAGGTTCTCCAAGATTGGGAAAATAGTCGCTGTAAGTTCCCTGCTATCCAAAACTGTTTCAATCTTGGGGCATTCACTTAATATACAAAAATTCAATCCATTGACGTTATCGACTCCAAAGTTTGTTAGACCACGAACGTCAAGGTGATGATCTAGATAGAAAGCAGTACTATGAGATAATGTTCTAAGAACTGCATCAGGTATATTCTCACCATTTACAAATCGCAAGCATCGAATCTGTTGACTATAATCAAACTCCACATCGTTTGGCACCCGAGAGGTAATGCTCTTGACATCATGACCTACCACAAATTTGAACTCAGTTAATTGTTGACTTTTCCATGGTACGCTTGTTTGGAGGAACAATTCAAGAAGTTCTACTTCTGGGAAATCAAAACACAGAGATCTCAACTCTGTCAAGTTGCTGACATCAAGTATGACAAGTTTCACATCCTCGATCCACCGTTGATCTCCAGGATACACAACAATACTTAGAGTTTCTAAAAAGTGCAACCTTGATATAATCCCACTTGAAATCAATTTATGTGGCAAGTTAACATACTCTTTGTAGTTGCTAGATCCATAGAAGGTTACTAGCAAATGTCTCAAGGATGCCAATCTAACGATTTCATAAGGTAATCTGCTAATCTGAGTGCCTTGAACATCAAGCACCTCCAAACATTCAAGAGATCCAACTTCAGAAGGGAGTACAACTAGGCGTTCACAATCACGTAGAATGAGAATTTGGAGGTTTTCAAGCTTAAAAAGTGAATTTGGCAATGACTTGATTCTGGTCTTGGACAGGTTCAACATTTTAAGGGAAGTCATGGAGTCAAAAAATGACACAGGTACCACTCTCAGTTGATAGTTTCTTTGAAGACACAACATCAAAAGTTCAGGACAACTTGGTCTCTCGGGAAGAGTGCATAACCCATTATCCATCAAAAAGATCATCTTGGCCTTTTCCCATTCCTCCTCTGAAGGCGCTTCAATTAGACCTGCACCAGCTCTCAATAAGAACTGATGACTTTCAGAAACAAACAATTTGTTGCCTTCTGGACTTCTAGGCGAGATGGAAGACAAACTAATACCTGGAGTTGATGGTTTTGTTAATCTTGAATAAGCAGCTCTCAATAGATACTGACTACCTTCTGCCACTGACAAGATTCCCAGAGCTAAATCTCTTATCAAACCATGCATTTTGATGGAATCACGACCTTCAGTAAGTTGCAACAGAAAATTACAAACTAGAACATCAACAATATCAAGTCCCCTCCTATGTGCATCAGCCCGACTCCCAGTTATAATACCTTCCTCGATACAATATTCTATAAATTCAAAAATGTTAACCTCTTGATCTTCTGAAAACAAACAGCAATGGAGGAAAAAACTCTTTGTTTCATGATCCTTCAATTGTTCAAAGCTGAACTTCAATTTTTGGGTTACACCTTCCACGTGATATATTCCAGTGGTCGGCAGTGAAAATTTCCTTGATGCATGCTCCCAAATAGAAATACTCTTTTCATCACTTAATGCCCTTCCAGTAACAACAATCAATAGTGGCAAACCACCACAGCCCTCAACTATAGCTTGGGCAAATGGCCAGATACCGGGTGCGTCAATGATTCCACCCACTTGTTCATAAAACAGTTCCCAAGCTTCCTCTCTTGAGAGAGCTCCCAATTCAATCACTGTAACCGCATCCATGGCATGGCAAATCTCCAATTTTCTAGATGCTATTAGTACCTTGCTTCCATTTTCTGAACTAGGATCAGGAATTCCCACAGCCTCTAAATCAATCTGCTCCCAGACATCATCTAGAAGCAACAAAAACTTCCTCCTACTCAAAAAGTGAAATAATCTGTCTGCAACTTCAAAATCAGTTTCATAATCTTCACAACATAATGACAACTGTCTTAAAACCTCATTTTGGATCTTTCTTATGCTCCAAAATCTTGAGACAGTCACCAAGATAATCAAGTCAAATGAACGTTTTGTTTTAGGGTAACTGCTTAAGGCTTTCAGCAAACTAGTCTTGCCAATTCCACCAATTCCATGAACACCAATTTTTCTAGCTGTAACATCACTCATGATTCTCAAGATCTTCAGCACAGTTCTTTCAATTGATCTCCTAACATCTACACCTGATTCAAGCAACTGCTGATCTCTTTCAATATTACAAGCGATCTCAGTCTCACGTTTATTCACAATTGGAATTTCATCTTCTTTCTGGAAAGGAGAAGCTGTCACTAGTTCTGCAGCAGTTATACTATTTGGGCCTGATCTGAAAGCTGCTACCTGGGCACCAGACTCAACTGATCGCTCAACACTGACATTAAACTTAGGCTGCATCTGATCTTCTCCTTCAATTTGAGAAGGTAAAGTCTCAAATTCTGTCTCATGAATTGGAGGTAGCCTTTCATTTTCATCAGAAATAGTTTCCCCAGTGCCTGCCACATGCGCAGAAAATCCCCCATTTGTTTCATCTGAAGTATGCTGAATTTCAGATTCACGAAAGGGTGAAGTATCTATTTGTGATGAATGAATCTCATATTCTGTTTTTGTTTCCATGCTTGATGTGTAAATCTGATCCCCAGCTAACAAAGATTCTGTTAATGCTGTAGATAATGAATTACTTGTCTTCTCAAAGTCACTTGATATAGAAGAAGTCATCGCATCTTCAAGTTGAACAACTGAACCTCCTCCTTTTAAAATCTGAGCAGAAGATCTATATGATGCTGGTGAACCATGCATAATCTGTACTGATGCTTTTACATTTAATAAACCTTCTCTCTCAGCGTTTATTTTCTGGTTCACATTCTCAAACTTTTCAACTGGTCCATATGTCTTGCTTCCAATTCTAGGATTGGATGATGTCTTTGTTGCCGTCTGTCGCGATTGACCCTCTAAATGATGCAATAGTGGACTGAACATAGCACTTTTATGTCCAATATTGGAACTAAATTTATCTAGAGGCTGTGCTGACTCACTATGCGTCATTTCTTTCTGTGAAGCTTTCTTCCCCTGAACCTGCACTACAATATTTGATTCACGTCCATTCCCAGCCTTGCATTTCTGTTTCACATTCTTGGTATTTTCAACCTTTCCATATGTCTTGCCAGCATTTCTTGGGCTGGTCAATGTTTTTGTTTCCCTATATGGTGCACGAGCCACTGAATGATGCCCCAATGGAACATTCTCTAAGTGGAAAGTAACCTCATCAAGAGTATTCATTAGATCACTATATGGTGGTTTCATACGTGATAATACTGGACCATCTGAATTCTCCTTACTAAAACTTACCATGTCATTCACACGATATTCAATTTCTCTTTCCTTGTTAAGCCATTTCTGATATTCCATAGTTTCACACGTCCCAAGCATTAATTCTTTAATTAGTTCTTGCTTAACAGAATCTCTCATATCATATAAATATTCAGTTTTCTGTTTGAGCAATTCAACATTCCTTTCATGCCTTTCTTCATGACCAATTCTCTGACAGTGCAAAACTGCAGGTTTTATCATCCCACAATGCGTTAATTCCATGGCAGCTGCAATATTCAGAACAGGGGTAAGGATCTATCAATTAGAAGGATATAACATTGTATATAGTATTTTGTATAAACAAACATTCACAGTCTCGATATATGCATATAATCCTAATCAATGTCTTATGATAAAGGAGAGATTCAGTATCTTGTGGCCATACATGAGACAACCTGTACAACTCAATTATGTGTTGATTCATATTAATATCTCGTTTGACTAGTATCAGTTTCACGATGTGCCTGATTTGTAACTTTCCTTCACAAACACAGGAATGGAACATGGAAAATACCAAAGGACAAACATCACGCATGAACACAAGGAATCATCAATGTTAATATTTCTGTGAACATGAACACAATAGACAAACAACTTTTGCGTCATCCAAAGAGGAAAAATCAACCAACTATTTTGGAAAACAGAGAGTGAATGCTAGTATAATATAAGGGTAATACATTACTTACAAACTCTAGTATAAAAACTGAAATAGGACTATCGTCCAATTGCCACATCATTTTTTAAAAATTATTTTCATTCTTCCACTATGTTCATGTCCTATCAATTTGTATACTAAGTTTGTAAGTTAACATTATAAGAGCATTTTAAGATGGCCAAAGGATACCACAGCAACTATACATTCACACAATAAAATCTTTCCACATACACTTTTACTTTAAAAGAATTAATCCTGATGTATTTCGGTATATGAAAGAAAAATAAATGCATATGGCAAGAATTTTTTGGACTAGTAAACAAATGGCAGGTATGCTTCTCATAATTAAGACTCTTTCTGTCTTTCTTCGTAATATTACTCATGGAACAAATTTAAGAAACCATTTTTTTTCAAATCAAATTAACACCAAATCTCAACTTTTCAATTGCATCAATCGAATAGCTCAAAAATTGTGTAAAATTTACTGAGTGTTTGATTCTACCAATCTACCCTTTAAAATACACATATAACATACCCACTTAGTTCAATTTTCAATTTTTGACTGGACAATATTTGCACAAAGGCAATCCCTACAATCAAAGTTGGAGATTTATAATTAATTTTTACCCTACAAAATTTGGTTTATAATTTTTGTTTTAAATCTAATATGAAAATGCCTAATTAAAGAAAACGACCTCAATTATCCATATCATTTGAGAATATGATTCAATTAAATTGAAAACAAATCAACGATGACGAAGAAGCCATTATTTAAATTAAAACTGACCAGAAAGCCTCGGCATCGCTTCTTCTGAATGAAATCCTGAGAAGAAAAGATTGAAACTGATGTCTCTAGAGAGCAGATCGGTAGAGTTTTGACCTCATCACCACATCCTTATTTTGGAGGTGGCATTAGTTATTTCTTTGCAGAAACTTTTGGTGCAACTATTTTGGCGCATCTTGGCCATTCAAAAGCTCTGATTTGATTTTGAATCAAAGGAAATAGAATGCTTCTTAATTCTTATCAGTAAAAGTAAAAGAAAAGAGTCGCTAAAGTTTTATATAGTCCACGTATTTTAAAAACTATAAAAACCCCACTTCTTTTACACTTATACACTTGAACCCCTTAAAAGCCTCTTGTGGTGTCAAAAACAAACCAAATAAGTGAATAACTCACCCTAGAATATAGCACTTTTGCTAGAGACAATATAATATAATATGTCAAGTCTCAAGTCCAACTAAGTAGAAGTTATCTGTTTAGAGATGAAGTTCATGCAAATTCATTTTTGAGCTTTACGCAAACGTCTTTTACCTAAAACACATATATTTAGTTATGAGGACTCAAAATAAAAAACTGACTCTCAGTCTCAGGCTTCTTTCGTGCAATGGTGGAATGTGACATAAAATTTTACTAAAAACCCTCAAAGAGTAATGGAATAGAGGCGACCAATACCTTCAAGCAGAAAAGGTGGTATTTATGAGTTTCTAAAACCTCTAGGGTTCTCAATACAATAGATACCACTCTGGGTTGATTATGATATTCCCCCGAACTCAAAAATATCCACAGTTCTTACCTAGAAGTCAACAATTATTACCAAATATATCATTTTCAAACAAGGTGTCTAAATTTGCTGGGACTTGGGAGTTCAAGCGTTTTAGCTTCTCCTTGTGGCGTATCAATGGCGGGCACAGTGGCGTCTCCTCTCCTCGATGTGCTATGCGACAGACTGAACTCCCACGTCACTGCTTTGAGCGCAAACTTCATACAGATACTTCGCAAGCTAGCTGAAACTCAGGCCATCCTGGCGGACACCATCACCAAGCGCGGTGGATCCGACCCAATTCCGTCGCTCAGAATCTGGCTCACCGTGCTGAGAGACCTCGCTTATGATATCGATGTATTGATCGATGACTGGGAACGATCCAGAAAATGTAAAGCAACCTGCTCCTTTCCCACCTCGTTGAACAATTCTAACGTTGACCAGGAGGCGAGGAGAATCCATGGACGTCTGGTTAGACACTTGAATTGGCTCCACAAGCTTGTACCTGGTGTTAAAGTAGAAAAAAGATTTGTTTCTGAAGGGGGCTCTCAAAGAAGTGATGAATATGTTGTCGGAAGAGATTTTGAGATATCTAATGTGATGAACACCATGTTTCGAAGCCAGGATGGTGAGGAGAGATTTCGTGTTATCCCTATTATTGGGATGGGTGGAATCGGGAAGACGGTTCTCGCTCAAAGAATTTACAATGATGAGAAGGTGAAATCTCATTTCCCATTTAGAGCTTGGTTTTCTGTTGGTATGAATCTTAAAATTGAAATGTCTAAACAGGAAACACCTGTTGTAAAGTATGGTGAAAGTATTGATGGCGATGAGGTTGTGTTTGGGTTCGAAAAGCCATGGAAGAACAAGAGATTCTTGATTGTTTTGGATGATGTATGGGATGAAGATGCGAAAAAATTTGAGGAACTGAAATCATGGTTAAACGTTGGTGATTCAGGATCTTGTGTTCTTGTCACTAGTCGGTCTGGCCGTGTTGCTGCTTTGATGGGCACAGTTCCTGCACAACACTTGAAATGTTTGTCTGATGAGGATTCTTGGGCTCTTTTTGAGCATTTCGCATTTGTATCCATGCAGGGAGAGAATGGTGAATTGGAACAAATTGGTCAGGATATCGTTGGCAAGTGCAGGGGATGGCCTCTAGCAGTCAAGAGTGTAGGCATCTTGTTGCGTTCGAAAAACAAGCAAGAATGGTTGTCTATTTCCCAATATGGTTTATGGATTTTGCGGGAATTGAATTCTCATCTCTTGTCAGTTTTAAAACAGAGTTATGATCATTTACCTTTGTATCTGAAGCAATGCTTCGCGTTTTGTTCACTTTTTCCGAAGGACTATTGGATCAACAAGGAGAAGTTAGTCCACTTGTGGATTGCTGAAGGATTCGTTAGATTGAAAGATGGAAGTAACGAATTACAAGACATTGCGAATGACTACTTCGAAGAATTGTTGCAGTATTCATTCTTTCATGATGTAGTGAGAGATGATTTGGGGCAAGTGTTAGTGTGCAAAATGCATGATTTTATGCATGCTCTTGCAGTGAAGGTTGCGGGGCTTGAATGCTCGAATATGTCTGTCAGAGGTGCTCAAATAATACGAAGATATGTTCAGCATTGCTCTGTGTTTGGTGATTTTACACAATCAACAATCCTGGAAAAAGAGAAAGTGCGGACATTGCTTTTGTTTTCAGGTAAGTTGGAACTTGGAGAAGTCTCAAGCCTGTTTCGAGGATTTAGCTGTTTACGGGCATTAGATTTGAGTCAAACTGTCTTGATTGAACTGCCTGTTACCATTGGTAGTTTAAAACATTTGAGGTATCTTGATCTCTCTTATACATATATCAGAAGGATCCCGGAATCCATCAGTAAGCTGAAGCATTTACAGACTTTAGAACTTTCTCATTGTTACAACCTTGAAGAGTTGCCCAGAACTATTCCTCAGTTGACAAATCTGAGGATTCTCAATATAGAATCATGTTGTTCTTTGATTCATATGCCTTCAGGAATTGGGAAATTAAAGCTTCTTAGGAAGCTTCCAGCGTTCATTTTGGGTAAGCGACGCGATAGTGCTAACCTACAAGAGCTGAATTTTCTGAAACTTGAAGGTAGATTAGATATCAAGAATCTTGAGAATGTGAGAGATGAAGTTGATGTATCTGAAGCAAAGCTACATGAGAATGTTCATATTCATTCCTTGGGATTATCCTGGAGTCGCGATGCCATTACTAGAGATGATTTATCTATAACTCAAGTTATACATAGCATTAGGCCACCCCAGGATCTAAAAGTTTTGGATTTAAAAGGATACAGAGGTGCCGTGATTCCTTCATGGTTGAATTCAGGTCTCGCAAATCTAGTGAAAGTTTCTATTACTGATTGCAGTTTTCAAAAACTTCCACCGCTGGGGCAAATACCGAACCTCAAGTATCTTTGTATAAAAGGGTTGTCTGCAGTGCAAATTATAGGCCATGACTTTTATGGGAAAGGTACTGTCAGAGGATTTCCATCGCTGAGACAGCTCGAGCTCTATGATATGCCGAATTTGTGGGAATGGGAATGGGAATGGGAATGCCTTGCGATAGAGAAAACCAGTGGATTGATGACAATTCAGGCACCATTTCCTAGCCTTGAGAAGCTGATAATTGAAGGATGCAATATGTTGATTGCCTTGCCATTTACTCAGCATCTCAAGAACTTGGCTCTATGCAACAGCAATGAGATGCTACTTTACTCACTTTCCCATTTACCACCATGTATCTCTCTTGTTATCAACAGCTTTGAAGAGTTTAAATGCCCACCTGATGATTATGGAAGCATAAACAAAATAGCAAAATTGACAGTACACGATTGCAGGACTCTGGGGACTCTCTTTGATGTCATTCAAAGCTATGCTTCTCTCAGGCATATTAGTATTCTGCATTGCTCTGAATTGGATTCTCTGCCTGCGAGCCTGATTAAATATCAGTTTCTTCAGAAGTTGGATATTGTAGATTGTCCTGGTTTGGTCCGTTTCCCTGAAATCATCCACCTTTCTTCTCTGAAAGAGTTGAAAATTGAAGACTGTCCCAACTTGAAGTTGTCTCCCAGAAGTATCCAATTCCTGGACTCCATTTCTAGGTTGGTGATCAAAAGATGTCTTGAATTAGAGAGACAACTGGAGAGTAGGAAATTCCAGATAGATTCATCTATGCAACACGATGAGATTGAAGTTGAAACTGATTTGGAAGGACATTGAAGCTGAAGGCCCTGATCAGTCACCCGAAATCCAACACTGGACGAGCTATAGGCCAAGGTGAATAGGTGATTCTTTTAATGGATAATCCTGAACTTTCTGAACTGTTCCTATGTCTTTTTCTAACATGACCTGGATGAAGTGCTTGCCAAAGTTGTCATATTCCAGATCACAAACGAATGAGTCTGAGATTCAGTTTATAAGGTTTGAACCCACCTAATTAAGTAGACGCGATTTGAGTTTCCGGAGATAAATGAAAGTGTTGAGGATGTGAAATCTCTCAAATTTGAAATCAACCAGTTGAAAAAGTTTAGTTCTCTTTGTTCTGATTTTCTGGAAATGGAGCATTTCCAAGAGCTCCTGAAGAAAGAACACCCCGGAACATCTTGGAGAAGTGCTAGGCCCCCCATTGAAGATATGGCAGTAGCAGTCTCCAGCAGCTAGTGTTGACCAGTGTCCAGCAGTTAGTTGACTAGTCCAGTTCAGCAGAAGTCAGTAGAAGTCTAGCTCAACAGTCAATATGTTGACCGATTAGCTCTAAGTGTAGTTTAGGCAGTTGTAATTGTATTAACAGTAACAACTGCAGTTAAGAGTTTCTTGAGTTAGTTGGATTAAATAGATAGATTTGTATTTGTACAAATAAAAAGCCTGTAATTCTCCATATTGTATTCGAGATTAGTGAATGAAAATGAGTTCTGTTTTCAAGAAACTTCTTTGCTAAAATTCTTTTATAGTATCAGAGTATTAGGTTTTGCTCTCCAAATTGGTTGAAGAAGAAAGAGTCAGTTTTCGGTTCAATTAGCAATAACAAGGAAGCAAAAATGAGTATTACAGATTCGAATTTACCACTCTTTATTCGTTCATCGGACACCCCATGATCAATTCTTGTAACAGAGCAACTAATAGGTACTGAGAATTATGGTATTTGGAGTAGAGCTATGACAGTTTC
>WYDK02054983.1:0-13011 GCA_009867345.2 Toxicodendron radicans | reverse complement strand
ATGCAACACGATATTTGGGCCAACCCAAACCAGATACATGCCATACTAAACATCCCTTCTCTTATATGTGTCAAAGATGTTCAATGTTTGACAAGGAGAATAGCCGCGCTAAGTCGGTTCAACTCTAAATAGGCCAAAAAGTGTCATTGTTCTTTGCCACGCTTAGAAAGTCTAAAAAGTTTGAATGGACTTCAGCTTGCGAAGAAGCTCTGCAACAATTGAAAAAACATCACCCTACTACTGTCCAAACCGAAGACTGGAAAGCGGTTCTACACCTATTTAGCCATATCGGAAATAGCTATCTTGATAGTGCTAATTCGAGAAGAGAATGAGGGACAACTTCCAGTTTATTACACCAAGCAAGTCACAACTTGATGCCGAAACCAGATACAGTCAACTCGAAAAACTCGCGTTGGCTTTGATCACCGCCTCAAGAAACTCCGACCCTATTTCCAATGTCATCTCATAATGGTCCTAACCACATTTCCTTTAAAGAATGTGCTTCACAAACTAGAGATCTCAGGTTGGCTCACCCAATGAACAATAGAGTTGAGCAAATTAACTACCATAAAATCTCAAGTGTTAGCCGATTTCATTGATAACTTCACTCCTAACACTTATGTTCATGTAGAGAATGAGTTATTATGTATTATAGAGGATGCTTCATCCAAGTGGATTCTTTCCGTTGATGGTTCAAGTAATGTGAATGGAAGCGGGTTAGGACTTGCCCTCACTTCACCACATGGGGACGTCATCCAACAGTCCATCTGGTGAGGATTCAAGCCCACACAAAATGAGGCCGAATATAAAGCTTTGATTGCCGACCTTTCACTTGCTAAGGATATGGGGATCAAGATGATCGAACTCAAATATGACTCTCAATTAGTCGTGAATCAACTTCAGATATCTTATCAAACTCGGGACTCTAAGATGACAAACTATGTGAACCTAGTGAAAGAGCTCCAAGCGACCTTTGAAGAGTTCTTCATCACACAAATCCCTCGCATAGAGAACACTCACACTGATGCATTAGCCAATCTCGGGTCGGCTCTTCAAACTTCGACTTCAATATCTATCCCTTTGATCCATCTACAATCGCCAACCGAACGGAATGACTCAATCGGAATAGTACATATCGACTTGGATGACTCATGAATGACACTCATCCTCCAGTACCTTGAGAATGATGAACTTCCAGTTAACAAGAACGAAGCACATCGAGTGTGGGCCAAAGTGGCTTGATTCACAATCTATGAAGGTCGTTTGCTTAAACGATCATTCTTGGGTCCATACCTCAAGTGCATCACTCTAGACAAAGCTAAACATGTGCTCGCCAAACTCCATGAAGGCGAATGTGGCAACCATGTTGGGGAAGAAGCCCCCCCAACCGAGCTCTTATAGCCGGTTACTATTAGCCCATAATGCGATTCGACTCAGCCAACTACACTGGGCATTGTGATAGTTGCCAACGGTTTTCACAGATATTACACCTTCCACCCAAACAACTTAGCTCCATCCTCACTCATTGGCCCTTCATGAAATGAGGGATGGACATTGTTGGAAAACTCCCAATAACACTGGGACAACGTGTCTACATGCTCGCAGTTACAAACTACTTTAGCAAATGGATTGAGGCCGAAGAGTTCGCTCATGTAAGAGATCAAGAAGTGAAGAACTTCGTATGGAAGAACATCATCTGTCGGTTCGGCATACCGAATGAGATAATCATTGACAAAGGCTCCCAATTCATCAGCACAAGCTTTTAAGACTTCTGTAAGACTTGGGGAATCAAACTCAGCTTCTCCACTCCTCGTTATCCTCAAGCGAATCGACATGTCAAATCATCCAATGAACGATTATCCAAACAATGAACAAAATATTACACAAGGCAAATAGAGCATGGGCAGATGAGCTCCCCGAGGTATTATGGTCTTATCGGAACACAACCCGTTCATCAACAAGGAAAGCACCATTCTCTTTAGCTTTTGGCTCAAAAGCGGTCATCCCAGCTAAAATCTCAATTATGTCCCCCCGGCTCTAATGGCTCAACAATAGTACCAACTAGCAACTTCTCTGCCATAACCTCAACATTGTAGATGAACTTAGGGAACAAGCCTTCATTCATAACGCCGTCTATCAGCAAAAGGTTGCTCAACACTACAACAAGAACGACCGAGTAAGGGTGTTCACGGTTGACGATTGGGTCTTACGCCAAGTGTTTTAGAATACCAAAGAGATTGGAGTTAGAAAGCTCAGCTCCACCTGGGAGGGACCGTATAAGATAGCGAAGATAATTAGAAAATGTGCATACTAGCTACAAACACTAGAAGGACGAGTCATCAACAACAGCTAGAACGCAACACATTTAAAGCTCTATGACTTCTGATATTGCTTAGTTCATCTCCTACCTTAAGACTACTTAGCCATTTATTCATCAATAAATGTGAGACAAGGGACAGAGTAGGTAGGTCCACTCCCCTTCAATCATTTTTGTTTTCATTTATGTCATTAATAAACCAAAGTTAGTCAGTATATTTATAAAGTGTGTTTAACGCCTCAAAGGCTATCGGGGTCAATCCTCTCGAGCAAGAATCAACATGGATAACAAAAGTAAAGAAACACAAGTAGCCAAAAAGAATTGCGGCATACAATTCATAGTAAAAATTGAGGATAAACAGTCAATACAAGCATGTGCACTCGACAATTTCATAAACAAAAATACAAAAATACAAGATCACGGGTTATCTATGGGCTGGTCATATGGCCCAACCTCATCATCATTCAACCACGCTACATCGCCATCACCACGATCATCCGGCTCCCCCTCGTCCTGCTCGGTAAGGAATGATTGATTCATCTAGAAGTTCCACTCTCTAAGACGACTCAGTCCCATGAGCGAGAGGAGGAACAGAGCCAGATGGAGGTAGATCCACTACCACTGGAATGTCTTGGGCCGATACTACATGTCTCCTCCATTTCCTTTCGGCTTTTCTCTCTTCCATAATCTCTTCTCCCTTCATTCTTGCCTCTACTAGGGAGAATTCTTCGAGAGTTAAAGAGAAGATAGAAAACCCACAAAAAATAAGGGAGTTGCAATACCAAACCAACATGGTGTATAAGCACAGCTCCAGTAGCAGAATAAAGGTACCTTAGGGGTTTTCTACAACGTGCCTCCACAGGTGACTAGATCTCCAATTCGGTTAAGATAGTATTAACTTGTAACTCCGCTACTCCTAACAGAGCTCGAGGATCCTTTTAGTCTTCTCCTCAGCAAGTAGCCCCACCAATGCCATGTTATGGACGTATCTTCAAAAAAGGAAGCAATGAGATTTAGTAAACCTTAGAACACATAAACAAAATTTTGACTCACCAATCACTTGCCAATAAGATGGGACATCCTCTTGTCCACTCCATTCAAAGACATGTTGTTGGTGTCTGTTTGTTTAGTTTTAGCTGTTTATTTTTGCAAGTCTTGTATTGTTTTGTTGAAGAAAATATGGTGGGAATATGTTTGTTTTGCCCTTGTTGTTTCTTGAAATCCTAATGATGTTTGGTGATGTTGCTGCAAGCTTAGGTATTTTTCTTTTTCAAAAATTTCAATAAAAAAAAGACCTAAGCTTGCGGCAGCATCACTAAGCATTATTAGGATTTCAGGAAACAACAAGGGCAAAGCAAACATATTCCCACCATATTTTCTTCAACAAAACAATACAAGACTTGCAAAAATGAACAACTAAAACTAAACAAACAGACACCAACACACCCCCAAACTTGAAGGTTGTTGTGTCCTCACAACAAAACAATTAAAAATAGGAAAAACAAAGTAACAACAACAGAAATTTCAAAACATAAAATAGTAGAGATAAAGGAAGAATAACTCCCTCATTTGCTCATATTTCTTGTTGATCTACGGGGCTGCAGAATAAAATCTCCACTTGTTGATGCACCCCTTTCTCTTCTTAAGCTTTGTAGAGAGCTCAGCCAACAATTTCAATTCATCATCTGAGGAAGAAGACTTTTGGCCCTTAGCAGTTTCACTGCCCTTCCCAACCACTTCAGGGGTTTCCTCTCCTGTCTCAGCTTTTGCTTCGGGTACAACAGAGTCGGCTTGCTTTTTCTGATGAAGCATTGCGTCTGTCTCTTCTGCTTCAGTAACAGCGGGTGGCTCATTTGGTGCTTCCATTGCGGGCACCTTAGTAGCAGCAGACAACCCAAGAGATTCCAAAAACTCATCCACATACACTTGAGCATCAACCAGTTGCTCATCTTCATTCTGCACCTTTGGGGCCACTCTTTCATAGTCCTCAGGTTGATTGACATTGGGTGGAAATGTTGATGGAGTCTCAACTGAAGGAATTTCTGGCGCACTAACAGGTTCCTTAACCATAAGTCTTTTTCCCTTGCTTTTACCTACATTCAGCCTGGCTAAGGGCACATCATCACTCTCTGTTTTTGAAGAGGTAGGTGCTGGAGGAGTGGCAAGAGACCAAGCTCGAAAAAGTTCATTGGGAAAAGTTAGGAAGCGAGGGAATGGCTTGGTGAAATTGGCCATGAGAGCTTTCTTCAAAGTTGCATCCTTGGCTTCCATATACTTCCAAAAGGTCAGTTACTATTGTTCCAAAAACTCTATTCTCGGTATTAACTGATCAAGCAATGACAATGCTTGAGTCAAACTATGAGTGTTTTTGCCTGCTAGCGCACTAGAGTTAGATTGAGAAGATTGGCTTGCTTTTGGTATCCTAGAATCCACATCATTGAAAACCTTGTCAATAAGATAATTAGTAATGGCCCCCTTGTTTAAAATAATTTTCTAAAACTCTTTATAGGGTACCCCTACGTGCTTACAAACTGAAGTGACTAAGGATGGAAAGCAAAGCTTCCCAAGACCTTTCATGGCCGCAGAACAAACTTGCTTAACCAAAATATTTCCTAAATTAATCTTCTTCCCAGTCATAATGCAATATAAGAAAATCATCCTATCCAATGACACCGCAGTATCTACGTGGTGGGCATGATCTTATTGTTAACAAAATGACACCACACATTTGCAATAGGCAAGAGGAAACAACGTTTTACCATCTTGGTGTTCTGATTTGTCACCTTCTAGACAGTGACAAGCACGGATGTGACATTGAGCACCTCTTGCAGCAACTCGTATGTATGAAGGCTTCTCCGCCATCTTAAAAAATTCATCTCGTTTGTCCTTCAATCCAAACACAGCATTGAATGTTTACCCCACGAACTGTAACTGTCTCTAGGTCAACGACAGTGATGTTGGCGTAGAATTCCTTGGCCAATGGGAAATGGGGTGAATAGGATGGACATCGAACTGCTGCCATTGCCTCTGTTGGAGCACATCTGTAATATATGGGGGTACACTCATATTCGCCTCTTTCTTGATGATGAAACCCTTCTCAAGCAGTAGCTTTTTCGTTCGAATCACCTCTTTGAACTTCTGTTTGGCTTCAGTGGACATAAATTTCTTCGGTGTGGAGTTAATGGGTGGATGATTGGGGACAGGTTTCTTTGGCATTTTTATGTTATGGTTGGAAAACGGAGAAATTGTAGAAGAAGAAATGTGTTGGCGTAGAGGAAGGTAAGGGAGTAATATAGGTTTGGATAGGGACAAGTGAGTGGAGTACAATAATGGGTGAGTGGGGACGGAATGAAGGGAATTAGTGTGGAGAGTGGTGAGAAAATTAGAAGGAAGTGATGGAGAGTGAAAATAGGAAATAAGGGTTTATAAGGGTGAAAAAGTGGGGAAGAAAACGGCAGATGCGACACTTATAGTACAAAGGTCCTATTTTGTGGGTTAGTGTAAAACCCTAGGATTTTGCTGACTTGGCTGAGGTTTTTACATTAGCAAAAATACATTCTATGCTATTCGCGATGTTGTCGCACTCTGACCAGCATTCGAAACAGAAACTCTCACAGCCCAAAAATTGATTCCAAACATGAGATTATTCTTCATTCCTGAAAACACAAAACAAAATAAAAACACACTAAAAATATTAAAAACAGAATAAGCCATAAAAAAAAAAGTAATTATCAATCAAAAAATCAAAATAAACTAAAGGCAAAAACCTTGGGTTGCCTCCCAAGAGCGCTTGGTTTTAAGTCATCAGCCTGACTTTGTCATTGCTCAAGTTTGATGGTTGAGTGAGATTCTCACTCGTTCTCTGTCTAATTCTGATCCTCAGTAGTGTTTCAATCTCTGACCACTCACCTTGAACTCTTTATTGGTCTTCTCATTAACCAAATCAACCGCACCATAAGGATAAGTCTTAACCACTCTAAAAAGTCCTGACCATCTTGATTTCAATTTGTCTGGAAAGAGCTCGAGTCTGAAGTTATAGAGCAACATGTATTGGCCTGGACAAAACTCTCTCTTATGGATTTTCTGATCATGTCATTTCTTGACTTTTTCCTTGTATAACTTGGCGTTTTCATAAGAGAATTGCCGAAGTTCCTCAAGCTGAAGCAATTGCATTTTTGTCTTATCCCCAACTTCTTGTAAGTTCATGTTCAGCTTCCTAATGGCCCAATAAGCATAACGTTCCAGCTCCAAAAGTAGGTGACAAGCCTTGCCAAAAACCAACATATAAGGTGACATGCCAAGTGGAGTCTTGAATGTTATTCGATATGCCCACAACACTTCATCCAGCTTTAAAGACCAACCATTTCGATTAGGACAAACTGATTTCTCCAAGATTTGTTTGATTTCCCTATTGGAGATTTAAGCCTGACCATTGGTCTGTGGATGGTAGGCAGTGACTATCTTATGCTTAACTCCATATTTCTTAAGCAAAGAACTCACCAATCGATTCAAAAAATGTGTGCCTTTATCACTAATGAGGCATCTTGGAGTGCCAAACCTAGTGAAGATGTTCTTTTGCAAAAAAATTACAACCACCTTGGCATCATTTGGAAAGCAAGCTTAAGCTTCCACCCACTTGGATACATAATCAACGGCTACCAGTATATAATTCGATTTTCTTCAGCTTCATCATCCCTCTTCACTCTTTAGCTTCGATCTTCTTCAGCTTTGTCATCCCTCTTAACTTCTCACTCTTCACCTTCAACTCATTCTTCAGTTTCGTCACTCTTAAGATTTACACCAGTCAGCTTCAAGTACCAAGCTTTCCATCTCTCTTTTTAATATTGTTAGTTGGGTTGTGACTTGTGAGTTTGGTAGAAAATGGTGTTTCATACAGAGAGAGAAAGATGGCTCGTTCAAACTCTGTTTTTGTCTTTGAAGTTTGAATAGTATAGTATTAGTTTGACTGTTGGTGTTGGGTTCTCAAGTTCTCAAAATTTCTCATTCAAAATTTCAGTAAATACACTTGAAGAGATGCTATCAATATCATAAAACATTCTAAACACTTTATTTCATACTTAATTCATCAAAATCTCAAGAACAACTCAATTTCCACAAATTTCTACCATTAAGCATAAACACTTACCTTTCTTCTCCAAAAATTACTTCTTTCTCCTCCCTTTGCTTAGATCCTTCTCTTTTATTCCCTAAACATCCATTAAACCATTTGATCTTAACATTACATAATGAAAAACACCAATTTTCTTCATAGTTCTTACCTTAATTCACTTTTTTTCACCTTTCTACTTGGAATCCTTGAAAAAAAAACCACTTGATTTCACCTTTTATTTGCTTGGAAATGGAAGAATTTTTGTTAAAGAGTGGCTATGGAAGTGGTGGCACAAGGAGGAAGAAGATAACAAATAATTAGGGTTCAATCAACTATGTAACTAAAATGCCCCTAACCTTTTTAATTAATTCCTTTCATGTCCTTTTGTAATGACATCAATACCTTACTTGAATCATATTTTATACTATATGCCATTAATTTTCATTCCCCACTTTATCCCTTAATTCTTTCTAAAATGACCATTTTACCCCTTTTGAAAATTCTCACTCATTTACAACTTATTAAATAGTTTCCATGAATTTTCTATAAACCTTCATAAGACTAAACTCTAAGGGTGATTTTGTAAAGGGATTTTAAAGTGTACATTGATACGGATGTTACATTTCTCCCCCTTATAATAATTTCGTCCTCGAAATTCAAATAAATAATTCGGGATAAAGCTCATGTATCTTCTTCTCAACCTCCCAAGTGGCCTCTTCTATCTTGTGATTCCTCCATAAAACTTTTACCAGTGGAATTTTCTTATTTCGGAGCTCTTTAACCTTTCTATCCAATATTTGAATTGGTTGCTCTTCATATACCAAGTTGTCTTCTAATTCCATTTCTTTTGGTTTCAGTACATGTGAAGGATCCCTAATATATTTCAGTAGTAACGAGACATGAAAGACATTATGCACCCTATCCATACTCGGCGGAATTGCAAGTCTATAAGCCATTTTGCCCACTTTTTTCTAAAATTTCAAAAAGGCCTATATGTCGCGGAGCAAGTTTTCCTTTCCTGCCAAATCTCATAACATATTTACAAGGGGCATAACTTTTGAAACTCTATATCCTTCATTTTCAGATCTGCATAACTTTTATGTATGTCTTGGGCTTGTTTCAATCTACTTTTGATTATTTTGACATCTTCTATCATCTTCCGTGTCATCTTTGGCCCAAGCGCTTCGTTTAAATCATTTTTATCTCCTATATCATTCCAATGCAAAGGAGATCTACATTTTCTTCCATAAAGAGTCTCATATGGTGCCATCTTGATTGTAGCTTGATAACTATTATTGTAGGGAAATTTCATCAGTGGTATGATGTTATGCCATGATGCCTTATATTCCATACAACAAGCTCTCAACATGTCTTCCAATATCTGATTAATTCTCTCAGTCTAACCATTTGTTTGTGGATGAAAGGCTAAATGCTAGTCGAGTACCCAATGTTCTTTGTAAGTTATTCAGAAGGCTCCTATATATCTAGAATCTCTATCTGATACAATAGTCTTAGGCACTCCATGTAGTCTTACTATCTCCCACATATAAATTTGATCTAGCTGGTCCGGAGTAGTGTTGTCTTTAACTGGGAAAAAATGTGCGAATTTGGTTAATCTCTCAACTATCACCCATAGCGCATTGTACCCTTTTTTAACTTTAGGAAGGCCAACGATAAAATCCATTGATATATCTTCTCATTTCTATTCAGGAATGCTAAATGGATGAAGCAATCCTGATGGTATTTGATGTTCGGTCTTGACCTACTGACATAATAAACATCTAGTCACACAATCCCCAATATCTTTCTTCATACAAATCCATCAATAACTTTTCTACAAATCCTACATTTTTACCCCTCCAAGGTAAGCAGTGTAATGTGCTTCACTCAGTATTTTCTTTCTTAAGTCAGAATCTTGGGGAATACATATTCTGAATCTAAGAATACCATCCACAATTCGATACTTAGTCTCTTTACCCTCAAGCACTTCCTGGTTTATCTTTTGACACCATGGATCTCCTGTTTGCTTCTCTTTTATCTCTTCCACAAGAGTGGGTAGCACTTCTAACCTTACTATTCTCCCCATTATTACTTCAATTTGTTCTCTAAGGAACTTTTGTTACAACTCTTTCTGGGTGGTAAGATGAGATATAACAACTTTTATACTCAATGCATCAGCTACTACATTGGTTTTACCCTGTTGATACATGATGTCACAATCATAGCCTTTCACCAATTCCAACCATCTTATTTGCCTCATATTTAAATCTTTCTGCGTGAAGTAATACTTTAAACTTTTATTATTAGTGTAGATATTACATCTAACTCCGTATAAGTAATGCCTCCATATTTTTAAAGAAAACACTACCGTTACCAACTCCAGGTCATGGGTAGGGTAGCGTAACGTGTCTCATAATCTTTCAACTGTCAAGAAGCATACGCTATAACCTTGCCTTTTTGCATCAATACGGCTCCCAAACCATTGTACGAGGCATCATAATAAATATCATAAGTTACACCCTCTTCTGGTAATACTAAAATAGGAGTTGTAGTCAATTGCTTTTTTAATTTTTGGAAACTTACTTCACATGCTTCATACCACTGAAAAGGAGTTCCCCGTCTTGTAAGAGTTGTGAGTGGTTTAGCTAACCAGGCAAAACCTTGCACAAACCATTTGTAATAACCTACTAATGCTAGAAAACTTCTCACATCTTTTATTGTTTTTGGTCTCCGCCATTTTAGTATCGCTTGTATTTTACTAGGATCCACTAATATTCCTTCTTTAGAGACTACATGGCCCAAGAAGACAACTTTGTCTGACCAAAACTCGCACATGGAGATTTTGGCATACAACTTTTTTTCTCTCAATCTCTGTAGCACAAATCTCAAGTGATCTTCATGTTCTTCCTTTGACTTAGAATATACCAAAATATCATCAATAAACACCACCAGAAATTTATCCAAACAATCATGAAACACCATATTCATTAAATCCATAAAGATTGTTGGGGCATTTGTTAAGCCAAAAGGCATTACCACAAATTCATAATTCACATATCTGGTTTGAAAAGCTGTTTTTGGTACATCTTGCTCAGTGATTCCTACTTGATGGTAACCCAACCTCAAATCAATTTTAGAGAACACGGAAGCTCCCATAAGTTGATCAAACAAATCATCAATGTGAGGCAACGGGTACTTATTCTTCACTGTCATCTTATTTCACTCTCTTTAATCAATACACATCCGGAGTGATCCATCTTTCTTTTTTACAAACAGGATAGGTGCTCCCCAAGGAGAATGGCTAGGCCTAACAAAACCCTTATCCAGAAGCTCTTGCAATTGCTTCTTTAATTCCTAAAGCTCAGTTGGAGCCATCTGATACGGGGCCTTAGAAATGGGTGCTGAACCCGGTTCTAATTCTATAGTGAACTCCACATCTCTCTTTGGAGCTAATCCTGACACTTTATCTGGAAACTCCTACACTACTAGAACATCTTGAATCCTTAAATTCGGTATCTCGCCCTTATGTACTACTTGAGCCAAATAACTTGTACATCATTTTCTCAACATTTTTTTGGCTTTCATACTACTGATCAAGATACTCAATCGATGACCTTCTCCGAAGTTAAATTGGTCTCCATTATCAAGATGAAACTGTGCCTTTTTCTTTCTACAATCAATCTTTACTCCATGTCTCCCTAGAAAATCCATGCCCAATATAATATCAAAATCATGCATATTAAACACAAACAAATCCACACGTAACTATCTCCACTGCACAACTACACTATCATTTCGTAATTTATCAATAATCACTACACTTTCTCCACCTAGCATCTTCACTCTAATGGGTTGGGTAGATTTAGTATGTATTAATCCTACTATGTCTATAACCCCAGGTGTAATAAAAGAGTGTGTAGCTCCAGAATCAATTAATGCATACAGAGAAACATAGTGAAATAAGAACTGACCAGTAATAACGGATGGGTTAGATTCTACTTGACTTTGAGCTACTATATAAACCTATGCATTAGTACCTCTAACCGTCTGTACTAGCTAGATTGGAATAAGTTGTGGCTGTTGTGGGGCTGGTAATAAGGCTACCTTAAAATCTTTCATCATATGTCATGGATGCCTACATCTGTAACATATCACTTGCTTCTGATTATAAAGACACTCCCCGGAATGGTACTTCCCACATTTCTAACACTATGGAACATTCCCTTGCTTTTGCTTTCGATTTCGCCAATTCTTCTTACCCCTTTTCTACTGAAACTTTCTTTTATTTCTATCATCTCTAAATCCATAACCACTCGAATTGCTTTCTGGTGCTCTAGTAAGTGGAGGAGACATACTAGGTACCGTTATATGTGGTATCCTTATGGAAGGTACATTCCTAGGCAATTTATTCACAAACACCTATGCTAGTAAAGCTCGTTCTAAAGTTTCACTATATGACTATGGTGGTTGAGGGTTGGCTGTAACATGCAAGGCTATTTCTGGTTTTAATCCCTAAAGAAACCTATCCATCTAGAGGTTGGGGGTAATCACCATACCCGAAGCAAAACTGGCCAAGGAGTTAAATCAGGTAGAATACTTCTTTATTGAGTTATCCCCATGTTGCAGAGAAATAAGCTCCTGAATCTTGGCATACACTACATCCGATGTCTTGTATTGTGCTTCAAATACTCTTTTGAATTCTTCCCATGTCAGGGTTGATATATCATGGGTTTCTTTAATCAAACTCCACCATATACGATCATCTCCCTTAAATAAAAAACTAGTGTAACAAACTTTTTCTATATCTGTCATTGTAAATAAGTCCATGGTACCCTCTACGGTCTTAATCCACTCATCTGCAACTAAGGGATCTGAAGTACCCCTAAATTCTGAAGGAGTATGCTAACTAGGTAACCTATAAACAGGCTCCAATCATCTCTGAGGGATAGTAGGTGTCGATACTCCTGCATCCGCTCTTGCCTCAATTCCAACAAAGACATGTGGAACTACTGGAATCTTTGTCACCAGTCTTGCAGTACTCTCAGGTGTAGGTCTCTCTTGACTCTCTCTCAACACCAGCTAAATAAGATTACAAATTCATTCCTCATCAAGCATTGTACCAGTTGTCTGGGGAGGGATAGACGTCTCTCGTTGAATTCCCCTTCCCCAGCCCGATCTCGTCACACATCGCATCTGCCATTCTCAATAACACAACTAAATATAGGTAGAGAAAAGAAAACTTATTGCAGTTGGTTCTCGGGGGTATATATCTTCAAGGCATGAAAGGCACACTAATAACTCTACAACTAAATTCTACATTTAACTCTTGTCAGAGAACATCTTTAGACGCCCAAATTCATGCCCTGATACCAAAAATGTAATGCTTCTATAAACAGTCCAATCATTCCATCAAAGATAAAAAAAAAAAATATTCAAATTAAATTTGCTTAAAAAAAATTAATTGTCTAGGATATCTTTCTTTCATTTATATTTCTGAAAATATGGACGTCTCTGATGTCCTCCAACAAAAATATTCACTAAATGGTAAAATTTCTCTTTGCCAAGGAGAAGACGCGGGTTCGAT
>WYDK02054938.1:0-13017 GCA_009867345.2 Toxicodendron radicans | reverse complement strand
AATAGATGTGCTTCGTGATGAGGGAATTGATATAGTTGGAATGAGTGAAGATACTGATGTTGTTGACCGTTCTAGTGTCTCATATGAAACACTTTTGTGCTGGGTTCTTGTGGACCCTGCAAAGACATGGCTTTTGCAGGTATAATTCAACTGAAATTTCTTAATTTTTTTTGGTTTTTAAGATTTTTCCTTGCAGTCTTGTACAAGTCATTTCTATTTGTTTATTTTTTTTTATCACTATTGTTTTAATATTATCTTTGTTTTATCAGTTGATTTTAATATTATCCTCCTTTGTTTTATCAGTTGAGCTGATTTTAGAAAGGGGCCTGCATTCAGCTGGATGAACGCACTATTGAGTGATGTAAAGATGGCGATTAAGCAGTCAAAAGTCCTGTTTGTTAATGGTTATGGTTTTGAAGAGCTCTCCCCTAGTCTGATAGTATCAGCTCTAGAGTATTCTGCTGAAGTTGGGATGTCAATATTTTTTTGTCCTGGACCACATGGAAAGAGTCTTTCTAGAGGAACGGCTGAAGAACAAAGAGCACTTAGCCATTTGTTGAGGATGAGTGATGTTCTTCTTCTAACAACTAATGAGGTCTAACTTTATTTCTTCTTAGATGTATGAGATCATGTTTTAATATTATTGTTTTTCTTTTCCTTTTGTTTGATCTTTTGGTGCTCTGGTTGCTGGACATTTCTCTTGTTGTATGTCTTAGGAATGTGGTTGTTCCAAAGATGGTCTTTCTCAACCTTTCCTTTGTTAACAACCTTTTGTCCCTTTTCTCATGGTCCATTAGATCTTCTTCACTACTGTAACCTGACCTTTTTGGGTCATTGTGATTTCGTACATGGGCATGACAAATTTTATCCCCTGTCAAAGTTCCAGACTAACCTCACTCCAATTGCAGAGTGTTTTCCTTCTTTTAAACTAAGATGGGAGATGCAGGGATGCTATCCAGCAGTCCCTGAGACAGTTAGGCTGCAAACGGATTTAGGCTGTCCTAACGCAAGCTGTCTTGGTGTATTTTGCATCAATTTCATTGATTTTATTATCCTAAATAAGTACCAAGGTATTAAGGCTTTCTTTTTCCTTATGCAGTGTCAGGGTATTCTTTCTTCTGCTTTTTTTCGTTTCTTTTTTTTTTTTTTTTTGGTTTGTGTCACCGATGCTTTGGCATTTCCATCTCTCTCTCTCTCTTGCTATCCGCCATCTTGATACTCAATTCTTTTGTCCTAACGCAACCTGTCTTGGTATATTTTCCTACCAATCTCATTTTTAAATTACTAAGTCTTATAGAATCTTGTTTTTCTTCTTTATATGAAAGTTTCGCCTTCTTTGTAACAGTTAAACATCAGCTCTAGCATGATCTTATATTGACAGTTTTGACAAATTGGTTTTTGGATATTCATTGAATATTCTCTTTAACATTCTTGGTAAAGACCTTTTATTGTGAAAGATTTATCTCTTATCTCCTTTATTGAATGCCTCATCCCTTGTTATTCTAAAAGAGTTTTCTGATTACATTCTTACATGATTTTTGCAATATGTTTCAGGCTGAATCTTTGACTGGCATAAGAAACCCAATTCTGGCAGGCCAGGAGTTACTCAGGAAGGGGCAGTGCACAAATTGGGTGATTGTTAAAATGGGTTCCAGGGGTTCAATTTTGATCACAAAGTCTAGCATATCATGTGCACCTGCATTCAAGGTATCAATTTATGCCAAATCTTCTTAAATTAAGATGCATAACAACACTAATTTTATATTTTTAGTGTTTTCTCTTGATTAACCTAAGTCATGTATTGTATTTTGTTTGCTCTTACAACATTGTGGACTTTCTGTGACAAAGTTTCGCTCAAAAGTTTTCAAGATATCACGTGGAAGTAAACATTAATGAGAACCTATTTTCTGTTAATACCTTTGTGAAAGATATTTATTTATGAGCTCCCTCAAGTTCTACTGAATTAACCCTCATGAATTTCTTTTACATGTTTATATATTGATAATACAACCATATGTTGATTTGTATTGGAAACATGACCAGGTGAATGTAACAGATACCATTGGATGTGGAGATAGTTTTGTGGCTGCTGTTGCATTTGGTTTTATACACAATATGCCCACAGCTAGTATATTAACAATTGCAAATGCAGTAGGTGCTGCAACTGCCATGGAATGTGGTGCTGGTAGAAATGTGGCAACCTTGGGCCAAGTAATAGAACTTATGAGGGCATCCAACCTCAATGAAGACGAGTAGTTCTGGGATGAACTACTTAATGAAGATGTTCATGCCCAGGAAATTACGTTTCTTTCAAAAATGGGTATAAATGGAAGCACAAACCACCTGAACCGTATGGACCTGCAAAAGTTGGTTTCTGAATTGCTGCTTAAGCTTGAATATGCTTGGTTGGAGGGAAAAGTGTCTTCTTTATGTGAGGGACAATAGGTTGTCAGTTACTAATTTGAATTTATTGGAACTAATTCATTCTATTGGTTCTACTGGGTTTGGTTGCACTGGTAGTTCCACTCCCATGGAAGGAGGCCTGATTTTGGGACAATTAGCACATGTCAGGCTCTTCTCAACTTCTCTATTGGAATCAGGATAAAATACTCATTTGTAAAAGCTTCGGTTCAAGTCAAAGTTTGCAAGATTGCTTAATTTGCCATTGATATTTATTGAGTGAGCATTTATACTGATGGTTTTTCTGATGATATTATAGTGGCTATTGAAATGAAAATTTTACTTCTGAAGTAGGGATTCCGCAAAGGTTTTCATCATACCTATAATATAACTATGTAAAGATGTTCCATTTTTTGCACCATGTACATGAATGCCTATCAAGCAGGTAATTTACATGATTTGATGCTGTTAGTATAATGAGATATTTATCAGATAGATAAAAATAAGTAGGATGTCTTATCTGTTATTAAATTTTGAAATTTCATATGCTGTAGATGGAGTGCCTTCTTAAAATTTTAAATCTTATACTGAAGCAATGCTCATTAGAAACAATCCTATTTTCTGGATGCATTAGGGAGTATTCATAGGGGAAAAAAAAAGAGTATGGATGAGAAGCAAGCAGTCCAATTTATTTTAAATGATGCAGTGTGGATCATTTTCATAGTAAAGAGTCTAGTTTTTGTGAAAGACAAAGTCGACTTTTACAAAATTCGTTGTAATGTTTAAAATCCAAATTATCTATTATCTTAATTGTCTGCAGCTATAAGGTTTCAAGTTGTGTTGAAGGTAGGTTTGTGTGGTAAGATTTGATCCATCAAGCAGAGGCCTATTATGAATGATAACATGTGTAATTATGTTGAATTTAGGTCAGACAGCATTGAAGCATACGTGTGTAATCTAATATTTATTAATGTGCCATAGTTGGAAACTTTAGAATGATTTCTTCTGTTCTTTACTTAATCTCTGATATATTGCATTTATCTAATTTTATACGCCCCTGAGAGATATTTAAGTCAAAAATACGCCTAAACGATTGTCAGAAACTACCAAATACCCCCTTGCTCAGGAGTTTATGATATGTGATATTAATTAAATTGATAAGAAATTGGGGGTTTCTGATTTTTTTTAGAGGTTTTATGATATTCCTTTTTGAGGGATATTTGCAAGGAGTGTTTGTGATATTTATCCGGTTTTATTTTTTTTTTTTAGAGGTTTTATGATATTTTTTAAGGGTTTTTTATTAATTAATAAATTATCTCGGCCAACGACACCTTTTAAAGGCATTTACCAACTTTATCCTTTTGCGAAGCTTTAGTTTCTTGTTTAATAATTATTTGTGAACCCATGGGTTGGGCAATCATGACCTCTAATGCCATTTTTAATGGTCGGAATTCTATTGAAAGGGAAAAAAGAAATAGAAAATGATATCCTGTAAATGAAGGTGGAATGGAATATGATTCCATTATGTACTTATAAAATGTAATATTGAAGGAATAAAATGACATTGTGTACTTATAAAATGTAATATTAAAGGAATTAAATGAAATGTGTAATATGTGGACAAAAATGATTTAAACATTAAAATATTTTAAGTTAAGTTATAAATTATAATTATTTTTTTAAATAAAATAACTAATTCATATAGAAAGATTTAATGTTATATTTTTATTTCTTTAATTTTTGTTTTATTTTAACATTAGATATTCTAACTAAAGAAATCAAAATTCTTGGTCAACGTGGTCTTATCATCTATCAACGATATAGGTGAGATTACGACTGATTTGCACTTGGTCAATTGCGATGCAACTAGAATTGCACCCAAATTTGCACTCGACCAAGTGCGATCCGGCCGAAATCGCACCCAGCTAGGTGTGATTCGGCTGGAATCGCAACTGGCTAGGTGTGATTTAGCCTAAATCAAGCCTAGTCTAGTGTGATTTCGGCCAACAACTTTATTTTTCAAATTTATATATATATATATATTATTATTTTAATAAGTGACTTTATTTTAATAAGATGGGTGGGAAAATATTGTTTTCAAAGTTCATGCTAGTAGAATGTTCTTTCGCCAAACTTCGGGTGGAAAAAACACTTAGCCTTGTTTTTTTTCCCCATTTTCATCATAATTTTATTCAAAGTCAAGCATTAATATATTGACTATGGTCTAAATAATAAATTGATGATATAACTTGTGAAAATTAGTCATGAAAGACTTAGAAAATTAGGTGTGTTGTTGTGTTGTCCAGATCAACTTTATTTCAATTGGGAAATTTAGGAGAAACTTTATAGGCGTAATATCTTTGTGGCGGCCTTGGTAGGTCACTAGCATTTTTTTTCGCTCTGTTTTTACCACAAATCTTGCAATTTCTCTTCCAATTCCATTCATCTTAGAATGCAATGAACTTTAGCAACATTTGGTGTTTCATTTCTTTTCTTCTTGGCTTTTCCTCAGTTCTTTATTGCTTAGTCAACGCTCAACCTTTTGATTATCCGGTAGCTAACCTCTCTACTTCATGGAACAACAGCGCATCAGCTCCTCACTCGGTAGATTTCTCTGATGGATCGACGGTCAGAGCCATCCTTGTTAGGGGAAGCTTGGGCCCGAGATATGCCTGCGGTTTCTACTGCAATGGAAACTGTGATACTAATTACCTATTCGCCATCTTCATTGTTCAGACCAATAGTGCTTCTATGATCGCTATGCCGACTAGTGGATTCCCCCAAGTTGTCTGGTCTGCTAACCGTAACAATCCTGTTCGAATCAACTCAACCTTAGAGCTCACTTCAGATGGAGACTTGGTCTTGCGAGATGCTGATAGAAGTATAGTATGGTCGACAGGTACGGGTGGAAAATCTGTTATGGGATTGAACTTGACAGAAATGGGCAACCTCGTGCTTTTTGACAAGAATAATTCAACAGTTTGGCAATCTTTTGATCACCCCACCGATTCGTTGGTTCCTGGCCAAAAGTTGATGCTGGGGCGGAAACTTATTGCTAGTGTTTCTTTAACAAATTGGACTGAAGGTTTGTTTTCGCTTTCTCTCACTAATGAAGGATTGTTTTCTTTCGTAGGGTCTAATCCTCCACAAGTCTATGTTGAAAAAAATTTTTTATCAGGCAATGTCAATGAAACAAGCTATGTTAGATTCATGAATGGAAGCTTATCTTTGTTCCTAAATTCCTCTGAGATAAGTGATGTGCCTGATTATGAGTTCTATTCCTTTCCTAATGCATCATCAGCACAATACATGAGACTTAGGCCTGACGGGCATTTAAATGTTTACGAGTGGAAAATGGAACAGGAAACTGGGTTGAAAAATGAGTGGAAACTAGTAGCAGATCTCTTAACAGGGTACTTAGGGGAATGCAATTATCCAATGGTTTGCGGGAAATATGGTATCTGTTCCAATATATTTTGTAGATGTCCCACGTCGAATGGGCTAGCCACCTATTTCAAGCAAGAAAATGATAGCCAAGCAACGGCTGGGTGCTCCCAGATTACTCCCTTATCATGTGAATATTCAACACATCACAGTTTTCTTGAGCTTAAAAATGTTACTTACTTTACCTTTATCTCAGACCATGAGAACATAGATTCAGAGAAATGTAAACAAGCCTGCTTAATGAATTGTTCTTGCAAAGCTGCTTTTTTTCGGTATTCTGATAATTCTTCTGCTGGTAATTGTTATCTACCGTCTGAAATCTTTTCAATGATGACTAATGACAATTCACTGACTCATTATAACTCTACTGCGTATTTAAAGATTCAGAACATCCCAAGTCCAAGTCCTCATGGAAGTTCAAGTCCTAGTGGAAGTGGAAAGAAGACTAGACAAGACCCCAAAATATTGGGGTTAATCCTTGGATCTGCTGGTTTATTTGTTTTGACTGGAGCAATCTTGGTCTTCTTATTTTGGAAGAAAAATGATGATGATGAAGTTGAAGAAGATTATTTGGATCAAGTCCCGGGATTGCCCAGAAGATTCTCTTATGAAGAATTGGAAAACGTGACGGAGAAATTCACAAAGATCCTCGGTAAGGGAGGATTTGGATCAGTGTTTGAGGGGACTCTAAATGATGGCACCAAAGTTGCAGTGAAGCTTCTCGAAGGACTTGGGAAAATCAAGAAATCTTTCTTAACAGAGGTGGAAGTTATTGGAAGTATTCAACATGTAAATTTGGTGGGATTGATTGGATTTTGTGCTGAGAAATCTCAGAGACTTCTTGTCTATGAATACATGCCTAATGGATCTCTGGATAGGTGGATTTTCAATAATGCTATGCTTGATTGGAAGCAAAGAAGGAAGATCATCCTTGACATAGCCAAAGGACTAACCTATCTCCATGAAGATTGCAGGCAGAAAATAGTTCACTTAGATATAAAGCCCCAAAACATCCTCTTAGATGACAACTTCAATGCTAAAATTTCAGATTTCGGGTTGTCGAAACTGATCGACCGAAACAAGGACCAAGTCATAACAACGATGAGAGGAACACCAGGCTACTTAGCTCCGGAATGGCTTAGCTCAGTAATCACAGAAAAAGTAGATGTCTATAGCTTTGGAGTTGTGACATTGGAAATTTTGTGTGGACGCAAAAATCTCGATGGATCTTTGCCTGAGGAAGACATGCATTTGCTAAGCCTATTCAAGAAGAAGGCAGAGGAGGGAAACTTATTGGATCTGGTTGATAAATACAATCAAAATATGCAATTAAATGGAGAAGTAGTGAATACAATGAAGCTTGCTGCTTGGTGTCTTCAAAGTGATTTCACAAAGAGGCCTTCCATTGCAATGGTAGTCAAGGTCTTGGAAGGTGTTAATGAGGTTGAGGAGAACCTGGATTATAACTTCTTCAATCCATTACCACCAAGAAAGTTACCTGAAATTGGTCATCAACCGGAAGAAAATTCTAGTTCCACTATATTATTGCCTTCAACTTTGTCTGGACCAAGGTGAAAATTAGCAGGTACAACCATGTATCAAAGTTTTTATATATCTTCCTTTTATCATAATGTCACCATTTATTGAAAATAAACTTTAACTTAATTACATGATTAGTTAATTTTAATAATTTTTTTATAAGTTAAGTGGAAATATATTTATGAAATTTAACTAAGTCTAAATATCATATTTTCTCAAAATATTTTAGTTAGAGAAATTTCTAGGAGTAAATAGGATTTTAGAAGGTATTAGGATTTCATTGATGGAAAGATCTAAGATTTTAGAATGTTTATGATATAGATTCACTAATTTCATAATATTTAGGTATATGATTAATAGATCTTTCATGTGAAAGCTTATGTTTACAAGATATATGTAGTCAGTAGCGGAATCAGGAAATTATGTTTGGGGTAACAAGTGTAATGTTTAATGAATGACGGAACAATCCCAATTAAAGGGGATAATTGTACAACTTAACAAGCAATGGGGGCTAAAGTAAAATTATTGAAGGATAAAATTGATATTTTTATATATGAAATTTAAATTTTTTTCTAAGGTCACCTTAAAGATGGTCAACCATTTTTAGGGATGGCAAAATGGCTCATGGCTGGGAGAGTTAATTTGGCGAAGAGTAAGACTAGTTTCACAATAACTTCTTACAACAATTTCTCACAAACTATTTATCCAACAACTTTCATCACATCAACAATAACAACAAAAAAATTTAGACCCTTAGATCAATCTGTTGTGAGAGATTGTTGTGAGAAGTTGTTTTAAAGCTAGTGTTATTGTTTGGAGAATAGGGTGAGTTTGGGGAACAAATTAATTTCCCATATTGAAAATGATAAGGATGGGTTTAGTACTCCCCACCCCGAAACTATTTTATTCTCCAATATAAAATTAAATTATAGAAATACAATGATTATAATAAATTTGAATTTATATATATATTTTTTTTATTTCACATTTTACTGGAATGAAGTCTTAAATGACTCTTGAGGAAGAGAAATTAATAAGACGCCAAATAATAGGGGTGATTGGGTCTGGGTCCTTGCCATTTTTAGAAGGAACCAGAACCGGAACCTGAAAAATAAGTTTCGGTTCCTGTTTCGGGTACACAAGAAATCTACATATGGTCCCTATTAGTTTAAAAAATAACAAATAAACCCTTAAAAATTACAAATACACCCCCATCTGTTTACATAAATTATAAATACACCCCGTTTCCTAGCAAGGTACCCATAAGTTTCTAGCAAGGTACCCATACTTTGGTTCCAGGTTTGATTTTTGGTTCCTGCACTGTAGGAACCGGACTCGAACTTGAAACCGACCAGTTCCTAATTTTTAGAATCGAAATCGACCATGTGAGGGTCGATTCTGGGTAAGAACCGGAACCTAAACCTGAACCTGAACCTGAACCGAAACCCGTGGTACCCGTCGGTTTCGATTCTACCCTAAAATCATGAGCACCCCTACCAAATAATGTTGTGGCACATTAGAAATTTACAGTGAGTAGTATTACTTAGGGATTATTGCTTTAAACCCCTCTAGATTTGGTCAAACTTAAAAAAAAAACCCTCAGATACCAGTAATGAGGTAAAACCCCTTGCCGCTTGCAAATGTTAACAAAATTTCGTTAAAATTGTTAGAGGAGGGGTAAAGCAGTCATAACACACGCCTAAGGGGGGATTTCAAGTTTGTGCAAACCTCAAGGGGTTTAAAGTAATTATTCCTTTCTTTGTTATAAGCATATATTTAAAGTCAAGGGTAAAATTGGTATTTAACCTATGCAACTGCATGAATTGTCAAATTTGTTGAATTGTCAAATTTGTTAACGTCCAACAGACGAGAGGGGGGTTTGCATCATTATTGGTACTTGAGGTTTTTTCATATTTGACCAAATCTTGGGGAGTTTAAGAATTATAAGTAATTATCCCTATTATTCATTCCAAATGTTTATCCAAAATCTCACATCCCAAATGATGTGTCTTATATACTAGCATTGTCATATCATTCAATATATCATCATTTTACTTACATATAAATGATTAAATGCCACACATAGTGATATATCATTTGGAATGTAAAATTTTTTAGATAAGTTTTGGGAAGAGTAGTATTATTGTTTTATAATTTATTTATTTATTTTTTTTAATTGTGTTGGCTATGAATTGTTTAAACTTCTTACTTTTTAATATTGATAAACAATATGTTATGGTTATTTTTATTTAGAACATTAATATTATATTGTAATGGTTTATTCAATTATAATGTTATTAGTTATATAGTTTATATTTAATAAATTGGGGAATGGAGTGAGTTTGGAGAACGTACTCTCCATGCGGGGATTCCCCATCTTCGCTCCGCTTAAATAATTTGGAGAACAAGGTGGAGAATGGGGACCAAAATCCTAAGTGGGGTGGGGAATGGAGAAGGCATACCCACCCCAGAACCACCCTGTCATCCCTAACCACTGTACGTAGTCAATATTGATCCTTTTTGTTTTTGTTTTATTTTGTTATAAATCCAAATGTAACTATTGCTAGAATGAGTTAACTGATTCATTAATGAATTAAGAGTAATACTACGCCCACAACTCAATTTTACTTTAACTGACGATTTTGATTGAACATGAACAGTCATTTCTTAAGGAATGAACGACGGTTACTTAATAAGGAATGATTGTCCCTTCATAAAGAATAATTATTCCTTCATAAAGAATGATTGTTCCTTCAACTTAGGAATGAATGATTGTTCCTTATGAAAAAATAATTGTTCCGTATGAAATGAGTGTTCATTATAAATGAATGGTTGTTCTTTATGAAATAATGATTGTTCCGTATGTAATGATTGTTCATTTATGAAGGAATGATCGTTTCTTATGAAGGAACGACAATTTCTTATGAAAGAAATATCATTTCTTATGAAAGAACCCGTTCGTCCCTAATAAACGATCGTTCTTGTTTAAAAAAGTCATTTAGTTCTTTGGGTATGGTGAGATCTGACGTGGTAGTATCAACTCATCTATCACGTTAGAAATTGTAAGAGAAAGTTGTGAGATTAAGTTATAGACTTAGTATTATTGATGAATTAATGAATTAACCTCGTATGTAAGATTTTTGTCTTTTACCATAGAAAACGAAAAATTATTGAATACGAAAGTTAATTCATGCAGGAGTTAACTTTTACTAGAGAAAATTAAGGTTCATATTATTGAATTTTGTATTGTTTTTATAATTTTTTTTATTGTTTAAGATTATATAAATACCCCTTTGAAACCTGTATTATTCAGTTGGGGTACCTTTAGAAGACATGATTGGATTAAATTGAATTAGTTTTTCGAGATAGGATTAGCTTGGATTGAATAAATAGTCTTGTGTCTGGTGTAGTATGAGATTGGATAAGAATATATATTAAAATTAATTAAAAATATTTTATGTAATTTAATATTTATTTTAAAAATATTGAAAAGTCATAACATTTTTAGATTAATTATTAAATAAAGTAAAAATATTTGTATATACCATAACTAGTTATAATTATATATACTAAATGAAACATATATTACACCTTAAAAAAATTATATTCATTTTATTAATTCAAAATTTAAATTTTATTTAATGTTATCTTAATTTCAATAATAATTATTATTGATTTTTTCTAATAATAATTACATTATTTATATAATTAATTAATTATAATAAACTTGAATAAGAAATTTACTAGTCATAAAAAATTAATTGTAATTAATTATTTATATTTTTAAATAATTATTATTATGAATAAAAAATATTCATTATTATTCAGTATAATATTACTAATGTTAGATAATAAAATTAAATCAACTATATTTAAATCAAATAAAAATATTAATATTAATTTTCTAATATATAAGTTATTTAATAATATTTCTATAGCAAAATAATATTTAATATATTAATTTAAATTATTATTTTACTTAATATACATTTAATATATACAATTAAACCTTGATAAATTAATATCCTTGAGACCATGAAAATTTATTAATTAATCAATATATTATTTAATAGTATAAATTAATTAAATATTAATTTATCGGAGCATTCTTTATTTTCTTTTTCAAAAACATTGAACATAATGCATTTATATATTATGTATAATTAATGTGGTAAAGGAAATAACTATTGAAAATAACATCATTAGTCTAAGTTATAGCTAGGAGTTAATGTGGTATAAGGAATAACTCATAGTTAAAGTGGTATAGGAATTAATCTCTATAAAATTGTTTTCTCCTTGTAAATATTTTACAAAAGCCTCCTAATTGAATCATGTATATATATAAAATTTTAATGTATAAGGCAATTAATAATTTATATATCAAATAGTACATATGTGTTATTTTTAATGTATTATTTTATAAATTTAACAAATTATTAATTTATCACATTGATTCCAAGTTAGGACTGATAAAAAATATTATTTAATCGAGATTATTAATTTTCGAAGTTTAACTGTAATATCAAAAGAAAAAAAAATTGTCCTTAACTAGGTAAAACAAATCCCATGGTCCCAACGGGATTTCGTTATAATATTAAAACAAAACCAAACATTGGGATTGGAGAAAAGTTGTTCAATCCCACAACTTTTAATTCCCACAACTTTCAATTAGGCGTGAGCGGAGTAGGATACTCAACCTAAATCTTAGGAACGAAACCGAAACTGGATCTGCATCTGCATCTTGGGATTCAAGAACTAGAAACGATACTGTACGGTTTCGGTTACTTGGCACTATTCACGAAAATCAATCTAAGAGTTCTTTCAACTATATCTTGAATAGCAACCGAGAACCCATTTTATCGTTCTAAAAAAAAAGTCTTTCAAACTCTGCCTTGATACTACCCACATCATTGAGAAATAGAAAAACAAGGATATAGCTATTGGTACAGACAAACGAGGTTATGAAATATGAAAGAGAAGTAAGAAGAACTTATACTAGAGAACATGCCTGTACCAATATAAATTGGCGGCGACAGCTTGATATTCCAACTAAAATTGAAGAGATGTGGTAAGACAACAATGGCGGTTGTGGGGGAAGGACTCTTGAATCCCGGTGGAGCTTCCGTTGACTGAGTTGGAAGTTGAGTTTATGGTAGCTGTGTTTGTAACGGTGGCGGTGGCTTGCGACTCTAGAGATAAAGAGATTGCGAGACAGTGGTAGTTGTGGCTAGAGTTGGGCAAAAAGCCCGTGGGTCAAGGGACCGGTTTTAGGATCTGGCTTTTTCAGGCCCAAGACCAGTGAGCCTAGGCCTAGGACCAGTTGAATCGGTCCTGGTCCGGTCCTGGGGTTTGGGACCATTCCCAAGACCGGGCCCAAAAAACCCAAAAACATTAGAGGTTTTTTGGATAATTTTCTAAGGGTCCTGGTCCCGGTCCCAAGGCCCAAGACCGGTCCTAAAGGTTAATTACCAAAGAAACCCTTTAATTTTTAAAAATATAGGGGGTTAACGTAATTGTTCAAAAAAAATATATATAATATTATAAATTTATGTGTTGGATTTTAAGTTTTTGACCGTTGTCCAACCTCCAATGGTCAAAATTTGGCAACGTCAAAATTTTGACCGTTGGATGAGG